>PVKM010005996.1:0-45794 GCA_004027735.1 Carollia perspicillata | reverse complement strand
GAAGGTATCTGTGCACCCATGTTCGTAGCAGCATTTTTCACATCAGTCGAAAGATGGAAACAATCAAATGGCCATGACCAGTAAAGTAAATAAACAAAATGTGACATAAATGTTTTGTCACATATATATTCATATATGTGTGTGTATAGTGTATATATATATATATACTATAGTATACATATACACATACACACACATATATATATTATTCAGCCTTAAAAGGGAAGGAAATGCTGACAAATCTTAACTACATTAGGCTAAATGAAATAAGCCAGACATGAAAAGACACACACTGCATGAGTGTACTCATGTGAGATATCTAGAGTAGTCAAACTCATAGAAACAGGAAATGGAATGATGATTGGCAGGGTCTAGGGATGAGTGGGAAATGGGGAACCATTTAATGAGTAGTTTTCAGTTTTGCAAAATGATAAAGTTCTGGAAACTGGTTGCACCATAATGCTGCTGAACTAGACACTTAAAAAGGGTTAAGATGATAAATATATATTATGAGTATTTTACCACAATAAACAAGAAAAAATTAAGGCGTACTACATCCTTCATGATCTTACCCAGCTTCTCTCTCCAGCTTCGGTTCCATCACCCCTGGGGCCCTTCCCTGGACCCCATAGGCCACCATCATTAGCTACTCGCCTTGAAGCAAACTCTCCCTGCTCTCTGCCACGTCTCCCTCTGGACGCATTGCTCCCACCCACGACTTGGCAAGCCTACTTATTTACTTAAAACAACTTTATTCAGATACATTTCACATGCCATACAATTCATCCATTTAAACTGTATAATTCAAGGATTTTAGAACCATTACCACAGCCAATTTTAGAACGTTTTCCTACACTACAAAGTGAAGCCCTGTATGATTTCTTGTCACTCTCCAGTCACTTCACACCCTCCCAACCCGGTCCTAGGCAACCGCTAATCTGCTTTCTGTCTCCATGAATTCTATGGATTTTCTTAGTCTAGATATTTCACTGAAGTGGAATCATATAATATGTGATCTTTGCTTACTGGCTTCTTGTGGTATATCTATGCCATGAAATATTATTTGGCCATAAAAAAGAATAAAGTACTGATGCATGCTATAACATGTACGAAGCTTAAAATCTTACTTATGTTTCATTCCAAAAGTTTGGAGTCTTTTTTCCCAAGAAGCATTCCATGACACCCCAAAATGATCCCTCCAAAATCTTATTTACTGATATTGATAAATAAGAGGTAAAGTGATAGCCCTAAAATTTTATTTACCTTTATTTTAATCCTTAGTCAGCATGCCACTGGTAGATTTTAAGCTCTTTCTTAGAGCTATCAAATGTTACACAACTACATGTGAAGGTACTATTTTATTTACTTTTTTTCTCACAAGAATTAATTCTTATCTTAAAAACAGATAAAATTAGTGTTTCTCAACACTGCACAATAAAATGACCCAGAAAGATATTAAAAATTCAATATCAGGACCCTACCTCAGGTCTGTTAAATCACAATCTCAGAATGGATGCCGGTGACTGACACATCAATATCATATTGAAATTTCCCAGCTGACGCGCAGCCAGAACTGAAAACCACTGACCTACACACACAGTGCCTTAGCCATCTTCCGCTACAATGTGTCGTGTGTGTGACTTAATAGTGCCATGATCATTAGGTCACAATTTACAGCATTTACTTCTCTATACTTATTTCTTAAAGAGTACAAAATCAGATAGTAACACTTTTAATAAGATAATAAAACATACTATGTGCAGAATTACATAAAACATATCAATTTTCTAAACACTTAACTTTTTAACCTTAAAGTAGGAATCCCTCGCAAATACTTAATTGTACCCCAAATCAACCATTCTGTCGGCACTTGCAATGGAATATTTGCATATGCCTCTATTCATATTAGTGACTCTTCTTCTTTCTATATACCCACTAAATTTTATATACCTCCTTGAATGCCAGGAGTAATTCAAACTACTTTCTTTAAAATCCCATAATGCCATTTAGCCAGTGGGATATTTGGATTGTTATAGTTTCTATCGAGTATGGTAATGCCTACAGACTGCATTGAAAAGATCTTTCCCGAGTTTTTCCATGTATAGGAAAGGGCAGGCAGGGAAGATCAAATTTTAAAAGATTCTTTGGTGTTTCTGATATGTTTTACCCAGTTGATTGTATTTTGCCAAGAATATACCTTCAGTGTTCTAAACTACTTGAATCTTTGGTGTTACGAAATTTGGATGCCTCATTTCAAGGGAAATCATGACACTGAAAGTCAATCCCCACTTCTCAATACAAAACATCTTCAACCAACTCAGCTAAAGCTTATGAATGAGCTAAAAGACCAGCTTCTATTTCATCCTTATAATAAGAAGGACTCTACAGATTTAAGGTTGGTTAAATACCTAGAGGGTGGCAGAGAAAAAGAGAAACAGAGAATAATACGCATGTACTTAATTTTGTAAATAAATTTAAATGAGAAAGATTAAATAGTACGGACAGAAAGAATATTTTAATAGTAATATCTGTAACATTGAGTTTTTAAAAGGAACATTGTTTATGACCACACATTAAAACTTTCTTATAATAAAAAGACATTTGTCATAGTAGAGACATTTCCTTCTAAAATAAAATAAAATTACCCCCTCATGACATGCAGAACAATCTTTAGATCCAGCACATTCTGTCAAGAAAAATGTTTTTCCTATGGTTTCAAATTATAAATATTTGCAAAAGCCTAATCTTACTTGGTATTATTCATATGAAATGCCGTAGGCATGGACGCTGTAATGTCAGAGTCTCTCTCCATCTCTTTTCATTTGCTTTAGCAGTTAAAAAAAAAAAAACCCTCAGACTGAGTTAATTTACACAAAATTCATTGATTTTAGGAAAACAAAAACTCCTTGAATCCATTCCATCCCCCTGTCCTTGAAATGCCCTTTATGAAACTATCCAAATTTTCTGCAGTGACAGGCATGCTACCATGCTTACATCTCATCTGGATTTTTCCTATTATCTAGAACTGAGTGTGCTATCTTTTGACCTCAGCATAGGGGAACAAAGGAACTATCCAGAATTTGACATTTCTCCTTTTTCCTAACTTGTACACCTTCCCAAATAGCCAACATTACAGACCGCAGTCACATTATGCATCCCAAGTGATGCAGAGCTGGGCTCTAAACAGGTGGACACATCTGTTCCAGTTCATCAGACTTGACTTACACTGACTGCATTCTGTAATCATTACGGTTTTTATCCCAAATTACAGTGTCAATCTGTTCAGAATTAATATGTATTACTCCACCACTTGTTACAAAATTTTCAGTTTATTTATTGGACCATATCCTGCCCTAATCACTTAGGCACAATTCCCACTGAAAACCTAAAAGAGAGAATGTGTATCCAGAGGTTATGTTTTCATCGCATGTCAAAAGATAGTTTTGCATAAATGGATGTTATTGCTATTCCCAGTGAATGCTCTTTCTGTGTCAATAGTGAAATCTTGTTTAAAATTTTAGTGCACTGGTTTGGATCATTTTTAATCGCTTTTTCCTACACGTGTTATATCCCAGTGTGGTTGTTCCCATAGTAAAGAGGGAGTTGACAAGTTATTTACTTCATTCTGAATGTAGCTTCTATTTTTAATACATGGGAAATTATAGTTTTAATTCCCTCTTCCCGTTTGTGTTGGGTAGTTTTTAAAGACTAGGAATCCTTGAAGCCAAGGCTCTGTTTTATCATAACATGATGAATCATTTCACTGTGATTTCATTTCTTTCTCTTCTTCTAGTTTCCCTGAAGCTAACTAAATACATGGATTTTATGGAGAAGGAAAAAAGTTATTAATTCATAATTGTTATATAAAGGTTAATCTGACTAACATCCTCTAAATGACTTTCCCACCAGCTGGTGATTTTTTTTTCTTTTTTTTTTTTTCCTCCTGGTTGGTAATGGAGAAAGGTAAGTCTCAGAAGTTAATGGAAATTAAAAGCAAAATTTAAAAAACAAATGGCTCCAAAAACCTGATGGAAAAAAAACTAAAGGATATACTAAAATGTGAATGTGCACTTTGATTTCAAGCCCGTGGAGAAAAGAACAAAACAACAGCAATAACCAGAGGGTACAATGATAAAACCACAAAGGTCCCACCCTTCTCTTCCCCTCCAAGGTTACGTTTAATAGGTCGAGGGGTCGCATTGCCCTGTTTCTAGTCAGCACCTCCACCTGCCTGCTGCAGCGTATGAAACGGCAGCAGTGCCTAAGGCAATACAAATCTTATTAACTTGATGCATCATACATGAGGAAGTTATAACCCAAGTCGAAACAAGATTAGGGAAGAATGATCAGAATTCAGTTTAAAAAAAAATAAAAAACCTCCTTTGCCATTGGTTGTAATGGGCAACACAAAGGGAAAGTTATCCCCAAGTATCACCAATAGGATGCCTGGCACTGTGCAATAACTCACCTCAGAGCCTAACGTGATAACTATGCAAGACCTCCCTAAATTATTTTAACATCCTGCTTTGCGATTATTAGACATGTTATGGGAAAGTATGAACAGTGTGACCAGTAAATTTTCAATATATTTCCCTCCTCAGCAAGACTAAAACTTAAAAATAAAACTCCAGGGACTTTGACATTCTTCTCATCACATAACACTTACTGGTAAAGAATAAAAAGTGGGGGGGACATGAATATTTGAAAAGGCCTCTTGAATCTTGCAGGCATAAAGTAGAAGTATATATCATTTCTCAGACCCAGAGTCCATGCAGATACACACTGAAAGACACGCTTTATACCATCATCCTCTGCTCATATGTCAGAGGAAAAGCATTCATTCTCACCTTTTCAGGGTGTCTGTCATTAGGTACATTAATATGGATGAACCACCATAAAATCAAAAGGCAGTAAGAGAGGTGAGCTTTAAAAGGATAAAGGCTTTAAACTACATTTATGCTGGGATGCATTTTGAGGACTAAACTTTCAGTTTCTATAATTACCTTTCCTTCTCTACAAACACTAGGGAGGAAAAGAAGTTCTAATTAGATATATTCTGAAGTCCACTTATCAGCATTTTAGTAAGCACTTCTCAAGTTCTATAAATGAAGTTGACTGATAGTGACAAGAGTTGAACAAGATTTTTTTTCTGTCAAAATATCCTGTATTTTGATGTGTTTCATTTGAAAGTAGAACACAGAAACATTTGCTTTTCAGATTCTTTCTATAACTAAAAAATACTGTTCACTCAAAATCAGTTAAGTAGCAACCCAAATGCATTTTATTAACATAAAAATCCTTATCAAAAAGGCAATGATAAGCACAGATATTTCTATAATATTAACTATTCAAAAGTAAGTTTCAGCCCTGTCTGGTTTAGCTCAGTGGACTGAGCTCTGGTATGTGAACCAAAGGGTTGCTGGTTCGATTCCCAGTCAGGGCACATGCCTGAGTTGTGGGCCAGGTCCCCAGTAGGGGGCATGTGAGAGACAACCACACACAAAAGTAAGTTTCAGTTCATCCATATTTCATTTTGTACACGGTTGAATATTTGTCACAATTGTACTAAATTATTCCATTGCTGATATTACCACTTGGGAGAAATTTTCAGTCATTAATACACTAACATTTTCTTTATTATCTAGGCAATGAATTTGATACAGATTTTTAAAGGCAAAGGAAAGTGAGAGAACACTATAATGTTCTTTGGTAAGGCAAAAGAGCATAACTTGAATTTCATTCTGATTATTTTTTACATGTCAACCAAGTTATTATTGAAATTTGTAAGGTCAAATTGTTTTATCAAGCTACCACAAAACTTAAATTATTCTGATCTCATACTTACCTTAAAAAATACAAAATTCGTGTTTGTTTTCTTCTCACTAATTTCTGAATCTACAGAACAGTAATCAAATTTTGTATTTATAATTAATATAATGCCACAGTATTCAATGTAAAGTTTCAGTCTAAAAAGAAGTGAGGTTATTTTAATGTCTGACCTCAACAGTGATTTTAGCCAGATTTACGGCATTACCCAGGTGTGTCTAGTAAAGTATATATTTCTATACTTGTACCTGACACACTGCAAATGGAACAGATGCATGATATTAAATCTCTGTCTCCCTCTCTCTGTCTGTCTCCCTCTCTCTCTCACTCTTGCTCTCTCTGTCCTTCTCTCCCTCTCTCTCATCTAGATCAAAAAAATGGACCTAGAGTTTCTTCTCTTGATCAACTGCAAAATTTAAGTTCTGACAATTTTAGACCATGTCTCTTGATTTTTAAATTTTTATAAAGAAAATTTGTTAATTAACTCAATGTGAGAAGCCTTTCATAATGTATGTTTATCAAATCATCCTATTGTATACTTTAAATATCTTATAATTTTATTGGTCAATTATAAGATATACCTCAAAACCTGGGTAAAAGTCATTTCTTGATGATGACCTCTGCCTCAAGCAAAAATTATTTTTATTAATTTCCCAGAGCCCTACAGAAAAAAATTGTATCAATAATGCAATAAATAAGTAAATAACAAAAGAATATTTATGCACAACCCATGAACATGAACAACAATATGGGGACTGGCTTGGGGTGGGAAGAGGGTGGGGCTGAGTTGAGGTGGGGAAAGAGAGAAAATGTGGGAACAATTGTAACAGCATAAACAATAAAAATAACAATAACATAAATAAATACATAACATGCATTTAGTCTTAAATTTTAAGCTTGAGGTTGACAGAATAAAACAGTCAAAAATGACTGTAAGAAAAATTAAGAACGGATATGTCTTTTTTTTTTTAAATCCTTACATGAGGACACTTTTTTTACTGCTTTTTTAGAGAAAGGAAGGGAGAGAAATACCAGTAGGAAAGAGAAGAATCGATGGGTCGTCTCCCGTATGGAGTCTCTACCCTCAACAGAGCACACTCACTAATCCCTTCTGAGCAAAGTCCCACCACAACACACCTCTGCAATCCCTCCCACCTCACGTTCTTCTGAAACAGTCTTCTCCCCTAGCTGGCTACAGAGCCCTGGGGCACGTTGTTCTCTTTCAACACATCTCTCCCATTGGGCCCTCACACTGCCTGTTCCTCCCCCTGAAATTCTCTTCTCCCAGACCTTTGTATATTTAATTGCCTCACATTCTTTAAGGTTTTTCTTACGTATCACCTTTTAGTGAAAATAGGTTTTATAAAATTGAATTCTACTCTGCTTACTACAAAGACCTCCTTTTCCTGCTTAATTATTATTTGGGGGAGGGGACTATCCATCACCATCTAATATACGATAAAATTTATACCTGTTATTTTTGTTGCTTATTGTCTGTCTCTCCTCACTAGATTATAAGTTCCATGAAGGCAGTGATTTTTGCCTTTTTCTCACTCATGTTCCAGGCCTGTAGTAGTCATTCAGTTAATATTTATTTACTTGAATTGTTGAATTGAAATTGTTTTATTGAAGTGAATTTAATGCAGCTTATGCTAATTAATATGTTCCTTTAATTTTTTAAATAAAATGTTTAATTGGGACTAATTTTAGATTATCTTATATAGTATGAAAAGTTCCCATAGACAATTTACATAGCTTTGTTTATTGTTAATGTTTTACATAACCCTGGTACATTTGTCAAAACTAAGAAATTAACATTAGTTCAATGCTACTAAACTGCATTGACTTCATTCAGATTTTAACAATTTTTTTTTCATTGATCTCTCTTTTCTCTTCAGGACTCCAATCCAGGATATCATACTGCAATTAGCCATCATGTCAGATTGCCTCCTCCAGTCTATGAGTTTGTCTTTTCTGATCTTTAATCACCTTGATATTTCTGAATAGTGCTGGCCAGATATTTCATGGAAAGATGCTCAGTTTGAGTTGTTTTGAGGTTTTCTCATGACTGGAGCAGCCTTATTGGTTTTGGGAAACGATACCATAGAGGTGAGGTCCCCTTCTCATCATGGCAATGGTTACGTGATTCATCTCCAGCAATGTCAGCTTTGATCACTGGGTTAATATATCTGCCAGGTTTCTACACTGTGAAGTTATTGCTCTGTTCTTTTGCTTTCCATACTTTATGCTATGTAAGCAATCCATTAGGTCTAGCTCCCATTCAAAGGGAGGAAAATTAATCATTGCCTTCTCGGTATGAATATCTACACATATTATTTGGAATACTTCTTTAAGGAAGATGGGTTCCTTCTTCCCTATTTATGTATTAACTATTTACATAAATATAAAACCATGGATATTTTTATATACTTTGGGTTATTTTTATTTCTCTAAATTGTTATTTTCATGGAATATATAGGGTGACATTGATTAATAAAGTTATAGAGGTTTCAGTATACAATTCTATAACATATCATCTGTATACTGCATTGTGTGCCTACCACCCAAAGTCTAATTTCATCATATATTTGACACCCTTAACCCTTTACTAACTCTCCCTCACCCCATTCTTCTGGTAACTACCATACTGTTGTCTGTGTCTATGACTTTTTGTTGCTTGTTTTTCTTCTTTGTTCATTTGCTGTTTTCAGTTTTTATCCCACATGAGAGAAATCATATGGTTTGATTTCTTGTCAGAATTATTTCATTTAGTGTGGTATTCTCAAATGAGTTACATCTGATATAATCAATATTTATTTTGTTGCTAAAATTGTTCTAGCTTTGGCATTTGAAGAAGTCTTCAAGCTCACTTCAGTCCTTTAAAATATTAATAAAACATAAAAAATAAAATTTTACTGCACTGTTGGTGGGAATGAAGAATGATGCAGCCACTGTGGAAAACAATATGGAATTTCCTCAAAAATTAAAAAGGGAACTGCCTTTTGATCCGGCAATTCCACTTCTCGGAATATACCCTAAGAATCCCAAAGCATCAATCCAAAAGAACTTCTGGAGCTTGATGTTCATAGCAGCACTATTTACAATAGTCAAGTGTTGGAAACAGCTTAAGTGCCCATCAGTAGATGAGCGGATCAAATAACTGTGGGATAAGCATGTGGAAGGTTGGAGGTGGGGATTGGGTAGAGCAGGGAAGAATAATGAGGGAGAAATGGGGACAACTGTAATTCAACAACAACAAAAACTGTGGTACGTCTACACGATGAAATACAATGTAACAAAAAGAAAGAAAAAGGAATTCCTATGCTTCACAACAGCATGGACAGAACTGTGGACTACTACCCTAAGTGAAAACAGCCAGTCGGTGAAAGATAAATACCATATGATCTCACTTAATAATAGGAATCTAATGAAAAAAAAAACCTAATGAATGCCCTGGCTGGTGTGGCTCAGTGGATTGAGTGCCAGCCTGTGAACCAAAGGGTCGCTGATTCAATTTCCAGTCAGGGCACATGCCTGGGTTGCAGGCCAGGTCCCCAGTTGGGGGCATGCGGGAAGCAACTGCACATTGATGTTTCTCTCCCTCTCTTTCTCCCTCCCACCCCCTCTGTCTTAATAAATGAATGAATGAATGAATGAATGAATGAATGAATACCTAATGAATAAAAGATAACCAGAGATATAGAAACAGGGAACCAACTGCCAGCTGACAGGAGAAAAGGAGGGAGGAGGAATGGTGGAAAGAAGGGGCAGGGATTAGTAAAAGAACATGTATGAGTGACCCATGGGTGTGGACAGCAGTGTAGGGATGGACAATGGGAGCAGGGGGTGAGCTGGCAGGAGGAGGGCAAAGGGGGGAAAATTGGAACAACTATCACAGAATAAATAGAATTTTTTTAAAGAAACAAAAATACTAATACAATTTTATATCCTCTACAATATTCTGAAAATATCTGTGGGCTTACATTATGATAGTCACCTTTCACTCTAAATTCCCCACAAGACTCACACAAAGTATTACGTTTAGTATATCTTTCCTTCAACTTCAAGTGTAGAAAATGTCACTGTGCAACACAGAGGACAATGTAAGATGGAATAAGACACACTCTTGGTCTCAAAACAAAACCCCATCAGCCTTAGCCAATGCGGGCATTTTCTTACAATCCTACTTCTCTCCCGATGTTCCCCAATCTCCTAAAGGCTCTCACTCTCTCCAGAGTCTTCTCATATTTGTCCTCTTCTTGTAAAGCCCAAACTCTCAAAAAAAAAAAACCAGTTTGTTTTTTAGGCAGCCAATTTAGCCTTTTCATTGTTCGCAGTAACTTTAAAGATAATTCTATTGGTATATTATCTTTTACCACAAACACAAACCATCAAGATATTTTGCTATAGAATTCAATCATTTTCTTTGGGGGCAGAGGATACTGTGGTTGGTTGAAATTATTTTTCTATTATATATTTTAAAATATTCAGAGAGAAAAAATATGTTTAAGTGGGTCTCCAGTAAGAAACTATAGACCTAACATTTCCCAAAATAATTTTTTTGAAATTAAAAAAAATACTATCTTTTGGTTTTCTTTTACTGCAGTGTTAAAGTTAGCAGAACAAAGCAGTAGAATATCTTAGAAATTAGTTCACAGAGTAATTTTTTGATACAAAAAAGATTGTCATTGGATTTTAATATATCTATGAAGTTCCACTAATTTCTGTTCTTGGCACTGTAGCAAACTAGCATGGGAAGGGAGACTGCATGCACCTCAGAGGGGCCTAAGTCCTTGCAAAGGACATTTGCTATTTAATTCAATAGGTTTTTCCCAAAAGATGGACGGAAAGCACAGCCTGGCGGGAATATGCAATGAAACAGGCCTGGAGAAAAGTGCAGCCTGAGCAACTTTCAAAGACTGATGGAACAGTTCTTGGAGTGGATTATAAAGTTAAGATCTATCACAAGCCAAACTGGCAAAAGGAAAATAGGTCTGGGAAAGGCGCCAAAGACAGATTATTAAGGTGAAGCTGGGGTCAACCCACAATAAGGGAAATACAGTCTGGAGCTTAAAGACTTTATGTTTTTAAAGTGTTTGGCAAGGGTGCAGGAGATGAATTTGGAGTTAGATTTCCTCCATGAACTATTTTGGGTAGATTGTAGAGAGAAGCATCCATATAATCAGATAAAACTATGGAGCAGAACCATCCAGTCTATGACACCCGGCCTCAGCAACTCCCCACCAAAATGCCTCTGATGGCTCAGAAAAATACAAAAACTCAACATACAAATTAAAATGTACAGTTGAGAAGCAGGCCAAGGATAAAATGTGGAAAAAGCTTAAAGTAGTTTATTTAGATTAAAAATTTTATCCAGTTTTTATTTAATGAAACATTAATGACAATCCAGAAAAAGGAAGAAGCCAGTTCAACGATCTTTCCAGAAAGCAAGAGAGCTGGGGTTTCTTTCCAGAAAGCAATGACTGGGCAATGCTTCACATTCCAAGATGTATGGTTCATACTGAAACGGCTTACAAGATTTTAGGGGAGTCTCGATTCTGTGTCAAAGAGCCTAACAAGAGAAAGACAGAAACTCCCCTAACTACATGCTGAAAATCCCAAATGGTTGTGTGTGCTTTGCAACACTTAAAAGCTAAGGCAAGTAAAGAATGACAGTACTTGGAAAAGTACTAGCAACAGTCGTGTAGCAGTTATTTCTATTGTGGAATCAATTGAAGGCCTCCCAGAATTATCTAGAATGATAAGAATTTACATTTCAACATATACTTATCAGTGTGAAGTCTTTATTTAAATACAAGTAACTGTATTTGTGTTTTCTTATTCACATTTATTAAATTTCTGGCAAAGTTAAACATATTTTATGTTTTGACTATATTTATTATTTTATGAATTGTCTGATCATATTCTCCACACATTTTCTAATAGCATCTTCATATGAATGTTATGGACATGACATAAGTTAAGCATTTTCACTGTTCTCACACCCCACATGTTCTCATTTGTTGTACCAGCTTTCCTTTTGCATTACCATTTTGTTTATGATCCTATGTAACTTTTAAAAAGTTTTTACGTAATTGCATCTATCTCCTTTATATATTCTCTTTTATATCATTGTAAAACATACGCTCTTTGGGGACATTCAACATTGAAACTTACCATGAATTGACAGAAATACCTATCTAGCCAAAAATATCTCTTAATGCTGGTACTATTTTAGCATGTCTTATGGACATGCTAGATATGCTATAATAAGATACTCATAAATTAGAAAAGCGAATCATAACCCAGGATTTCTCTGAGTTCTTGAGTTCAATGTTTTAAGACTTTTTGTTTTCACCCTTTAAGGTTTTTTTTTAAAATAATCTCTTCATTTCAGAATAGTTCTAGAATTAAGGAAATGTGACAAAGACCCTATAGAGAGTTCCCATATGCCTCTCACACTGTTTCCCCTGTTATGAACACCTTACTTTAGCTTGCTACATTTGTCATAAGTAATGAATAAATGCTGATACACTATATTAACTGAAGTCCATCATTTGTTCAGGTTTCCTTAGTTGTGACCTGTTCTCCTTCTGTCCCAGGATCCCGTCAGAACTCGCTGCCTTCAGTCATCATGGCTCCTTAGAGCCATGTCTGTTACCGTTTTCCAGACTTTCCCTGTTTTGGATGCTGGCCATTTGGAGGAGTGCTGGTCGGGTATCTTGTAGAATATCACTCAAGTGGGCTTTTGTCTCACGTGTGGTCATAACTAGACTGAGGATATGGGTGCTGGGGAGAAAGACCACAGAGGTGACGCGCCTTACTTGTCATATCACATTAAGGCTACATACCATCAGCACAGCTTATCACTGTTGATGCTTTGACCTTGATCACCCAGCTGAGGTGGCATTTGCCAGGAAGTTACTCTGCCACCCCTCCCCTACCATATTCTTAGGAAGGAAGCCACCCCCGTGCAATTCATGCGTAAGGAGCATAAAGTTATGTCGCAGCTCTTCAAGAACAGAGTATCTACAGAGAACCAACTGATGGTTGCCAGGAGAAGGGGTTTAGGGGGTCAGGTGATAAAGATGAAGCAATTAAGAAGTGCAGATTGGTAGCTACAGAATATCCATGAGGATGTAAAGTGCACCGCAGGGAATATAGTCAACAATATCGTAATAACTACGTATGGTGCCAGATGGGTACTGGGCCACATCGTGAGTTACATAATTGTCTAAACACCACGATAATGTAATATTGAATGTCAACTGTAATTGCAAAATAAAATTTAAAAAAGAACAGAATGTCTAAATAAATTATTTGGGATTCTTCTACAAGAGAAATTTTTATCTATTCTCCTCCATTAATTTATTCATTCAATTATTTATTTATATCCGAATGAACTCACAGATACTTATTTTATACTCTGGTTGATGGTTCAATAATACTTCATTTATTTTCTTCCTCTTATTGTTCTAGCTTTGGCCATTGAGGGAGCTTACGGGGGCTCCTGCGTCCCTCTGACATACCCTCATCAGCATGTTCGTATGGTGCATCACTGTATTTTGTTTAGCACTTCCTTAACCTCCAGCACTGTAAATACTGCAGGCTCATCTTATATATTCCCTGCCCCTGGATCAGCTATTATCTCTAAGAAGTCCTGGCTACTTTGATTGGCAGATGGTATTAAAAACTAATATCTTGGCCCTAGTGTGCTTGTTGCTACTCAGATGACAACAAAAAAACATGGGTGTGTAATAAACTGTTTCTATACATGGATCTATAAATATTTCTATGTGCATCCATTTGTATCTGTATAAACTAATCATGAGTTTATACTGATGCCTCCAACTTTAACCCATCGCCTCATGGATCATTCTAGCCTCCTCCTCTTGTCTAGATCTCCCACTCCAACAGTGAGAAATCTGGCTCCCACCTTCGGCCACCCATTCCTTAATTTTTCAGTTCCAGTACACATTGATAGTGGTTCAGAACTATCAACAGATAATCCCATAGAAAACAACTCCATCAACTAGAGTAGAATATAATGCTTACGTGCATATAAAGTCTTTATAGTGCTGTGCCAAGAGCCTAACAGCCTCCACTCCTCTCCCGAGTTACCTGGGTCAGTGCCTCGCCCCCAGCCCAGTCGGTGAGCTTCCCACATTTACAATAGCCCTCCGGTTTCCCAGAGGACCAACACGGCTCTTTGGATGTCTCTCTAAACTACAGCTGGAAATGACATTATCCATTATGTTACCCATTTTGCCTTTATAAAGATACAGGAATACCTTCCAGAAATCAATACCAGATTTAACAAACTCAATACCCAGAAAAACATGCATCCTTTATTTTATCAGGTAAAATATCTTTCAAGTTGCTTTATTAGAAAAAGATAACTATATGCTCTCTCATTCTCCTTTTACTGTATGCCGTGAATAAAGCTAAATTCAGACCTCATACTGTAATTACTGTCCAATAGTAGCTCTCCTCTGCTTTTTAGAATTGGTTCTGATTTCTTAAATTTTCAAAATCATTTTGTCTTAGTAATTTTGAAAGTACAGCTATAATTTTCATGAATTAGCAGCTTCAAAATAGTTATATATGGATAACTGTGTCTCTAAATTCTGGACATATTGAAGTCTCAATGTGGATATATATCTAATACATGAAATATATCACGAAAAATTACTTTTTTCAAAATAATATTGTAAGCCTAGTCTGTGCAAAGCATGCACAATGGAGCATATAAAATAGCCTCAAGTTCCTCCAATTTAGTCAAAAAATAATATTTAAAGGAAAATCAAAATAATTCTGTCTAGTTATTTACATATGTTGAAAGCTAAAGAAGTCATATAATCAGTGAAAATAGAATGATGTTTGGGATTGGGAGTATTCTAGAAGGTTTTCTTGTGAAGCTCCATTTGTTCATTTATTTTATAAACACAGGTTGGGGCAAAAGTAGATTTACAGTTGTTCATATGGAAAATAATACAATAATTAATAAATAATAACATACAAATAAACTGTTTTGTGTACTCACAACTGTAAACCTACTTTTACCCCAGTATGAATTTATTAAACACCTTTGATATGCTAGAGGCTATAATAAAGACTGGAGATCCGAAGACAAACAAGATAGTCCCTGACATCGAGTAATACAAATATAGACCAGAGTGCTTCATATATGAACTTAAAATTTTAGTAGATTGGAGAAAATGAAAAGACAGGAAGGAGAAGAGTTTGGAAAATTTTATGGAGACTGACTTACACAATAGTAGTAAGTAGACCAACTTGTGTAATGATGCAAGTGTTAAAATATAGAGTATGTGCTGAACTCTACACTGAACATAGAAAAACTCAAGAGGAGTTCAAATGGGTTAGACTTAAAAAAATAGGTGGCAAAGAAGGGTTGTCAGGATAGCCACCCAGAAGGAATCATGCAAAAATAAATAAGTAAAAACCCATATGGAAGCAAAATGCACTAAGAAAATGGGCTACTCTCTCAGGAGCAAAGACTATAAAATATATTTTAGGACTAGAAAAATAAGTTGGAGTCAAAGTAAAGATAACCTTGAATGTCCTAATGAAAGTTTCAGGAGAACTAATTGTCTGTGATACACAAAATGATACTCAAAAAGGTAAGATAATAAGTTAAGGTTGTTCTAACTAACCAGGCATGAGTGAGTAAGAGAATACAAGAAATGGTAGCTATCAAAAGAATTAATTGAGTCAAGTATGAATCTAAGGTTTGAGTCTAAGTGGCTAGAAAGATAAAATTAGGAAAATTAAAAATGAGAGATTTTAGTTACAAAAATGAATTGCATTTACAAATATCTAATTTTATATCCTTATGATGTCTATCTGTAAATACAAGATCTGCATGGAAAAGACCCATCCATTACTAACGTAACAAGGCAACCAAGGAGAGTGGTCTGGAATGCACATGCATGAACAATGATGACTTCACTGTACTAGTCAGTGGGGGTGGTAGATGCCATTGAGTGAGCATGGGCACTGTGTGGTCATTGTATTCAAAATGACTGAGTGAGTAGAGCAACGAATCTGTATGGAATTTTGAGTTAAGCTTCAACATTCTTCCATGGAAACTATTCACATGATTCAGAAAGCCACAGCTATGGGCAACTGCTGATTGGCAGCTTCATCACTGCAACACCCACTCATGCATCGCATCTCCTGCAGAGTATTTTGGTGAAACGTCAAATCACCGAGGTGACTGAGCACCCATACAACCCAGATTTGGCACCCTGTGACTGCTGGCTTTTCCCAATATTGAAATCACCTTTGAAAAGGAAAAGAATTCAGACCATCAATGAGATTGAGGAAAATATGAGGGGGCACCTGATGACAATCAGAAGAACTATGTGAGGTCCCAAGGTCCCCTACTTTGAAGGGGACTAAGGTATCATTGTCCTGTGTATGATGTTTCTTGTATCTTTTATGTTCTCCAATAAATGCCTCTATTTTTAATTTTACATGGCTGGATATCTTCTGGATAGACCTTGTATAGAGCAAGCCCTTTTCAAATGTAGACTAGGAGATCAGAAGAATATATTTGAGCTGTAGACTTGGAAACCACTTGTGTAGAGTTGAAAAGTGATGCTGTGAGAAGGGAAACTACAGAGAGAGATGAGTGCAAAAGTGCTTGGACTAAGGCTCAGAGAAGACCACCATTCAGCAGCAAGAGCAAAAGAATAAATCAAATAGGAAGAGACATAATCCTGAATTCTCAATGTGTCAGTTTGCACAGTTCCATGTTCCCAAGACTGGAAAAAATAAAAATGAGCACATGAAAATCAAGAAACTGAATGAACAAAAAATTCCTTATGTTTTCTAAAATGTTTAGTTAATAGTTACCTATTTTTCTTGACCTGATACTTACAGAGATTCTCAGTCAGTTCTAGCACTCAAAATCTGTTTTGTTCTGTTTGTTTAAGTCTATGGACATGAAATATGAATGAATGTAAGCCAAGGACTTTCCAAGGCAAGTGGCTGTTGGCACATTTCAAATTAAAACTAAACAAAAATTTATTGAATGCCTTTCATTAATTAAGGAAGTTTCTCCTTCAGAGAACACCTAATAAATATACTGTGAGCTCATTCTAAGGACTTCTGACAACCAACTCACCAATTTTAGCCTGTTCACTGGCCATCACCTGAATAAAGGATATGGACGACTTCTCCCATTGGGCCTGCTGACCTGTTCTTGTTCCTTTCTCTTTCCTTCTCCTTTTGTCCTTCCTTCCTCCTTCCTGTCCCCAGTCCTGTACCATTTCAAGTGTTGCCTCTGATTAATTTTTACTAACATTAATATCACTCTCAACCTGTTTCTTTGGTTATTTGAATTCAAGTAAAATTATTTTAATACATTTTAATACAGTCATTCAACGAACATGTATTTAGAACTCCCTACATATGACAGCCATTACACTAAGTTACCTGAGATACAAAGTTACTCTGAGAAGCTCAATCTATTGCAGGAAATCCCATTTTTCTTGAACACTATTTAAATGATCAGAGAGATATGGTTGTACAAATAGCACAAGCAACAGACAAGGTTGGACAAATCAGGACAGCATCTGAAAGACTCCAGTTTGATGAAGTCTGTAGTCAGTACAGAGATGTATGGCTCAGTTTTGTTTCCTGGATGCCATGGACATGGATGGAAACATTTCACTATGAATCAGGCATTACATGCTGTATCTCTCAATGGTTTACAGTTTTTGAGACAAAATATATTTACTTCAAAATGCTTCATCTAAAATAATGTCTGGCCTTGCTAATTATTTTCAATTTCTTATTTTCTGTTGAATTTCAATAGAGTATAGGAAGGCATTAGTATTAATTTCTTACAAAATCCGCAACACCGTACCTTCTTTTGCTGTCAGTGGGCCATTTCCAACCTACATGTCTTGTCACTATCTCAAATAAGTTTTTTATTTTAAATAATTCCCATTGCTAAAAAAATCCCATCTGAGAAACTAAGTTGCTTATAGAATGTTTGTTTCGTATCAGTCTTTAATTATATTATTTATATATAACTAAACTTCTTTCATAAATTAATTTTTTAAATAATTTCCAGTTTTTATGTTATTGTTCTAAATAAACTAGAGGTACAATTATTTTACCTGAATATTTTAATCCTATTTTTACTACTAAAGGTTCACCCAGGTGATGAGGCAGGTGTGGTCCCTATCACGCATATGCAGATTCAACAAGACCAATGGCAGGGCCAGGAGTGACATCACAGTAAGAATATAGGTATACTTAAAAATCTATTTTAATGCATAATTATAAACAGGGAATGGGAGCTATTTTCAAATCATTTGTAGGTATAAATAATCACACTTACCACAGGGTATTACAGAAATCACATAGGCAAAAGATATTAAAGTATTATTTCGAGAAACAATCGGAACTCAGACTTCTTAATAACCACTTGCTATTCCTGGCCAAATACAGAATGAGTGTAATCTACCATGATTAATTGCTTATGTTTTTTTCCAAACTGTGTAATTGAGAAACAGTATAATCAATGATATAAATGTAATTCTAACATATCCTTCATACACAGTCTTAGTGGCTATTATTCTCTCCAAGGTCTCCTGTACATAAGAACAAACTATATATGCAAAAGACTGGTTCTATTATTGCTCTGATCCCAGGTGACTTGTAAGTAAATTTTTATCACATCAAACATGTAAAAATATTTTAAGATAAAAAATTTATTTTGATGTTCTTGATGGATTAATGTGGCAAATAGCTTTGAAATGTAGTGCACTAAAAATATATATGATCTTATCATTTTACCTTAACAGAACAACAAGTGAAATAAAGGATCTGACTCTCTGTACTTCATGCAGTTTCTGAACTGCTCCAGAAAAAAAAGAAAAAGAAAACTGGCTGGGGAGTTGCTGCTGTGCTGCTGATTGATGCGCCTTCTCTCCATCCTTCAACATGATCCAGTCACCCACCACAACTACTCAGAATTGTTGGCATCAGCGGAATGACCCTGCATCACCTCCAGTCTTCTCTTAAAACTTTCATTAAAAGAGGTCAAGCGCTGCCTTGGAGCCTGTTAGCAGCTCCCACCTGAAAGTCACCCAATCTTCATTTACAATTTCTTAGTCTTTTGTGATGTATTTTTCATCAGTGTCCTTTCTTCAGATTCCAATTCTTTCAGGGTCTTTTCTTTACCTGCTCAGAGAACTTCCTCTGATTGGAAAAGTTAAGTTGATATCTAGGAAAGTTTAATTTACCTCTGCAGCTTTTCATTTAAGATTTCTTTTCTTTCTGCCCAATAGACGATAAAACAACATTCCCACAACTATAAAGATTCCCCTTTCTGTGATAAATTTAGCATCGATCCAGATACCTGTTTAATATTAAAAAGGTAATAGAAACCTGTGTTATTAGAAGATCTCTCAAATAAACACCCTTTTTCCCCTCAAAATAAACCTGCATGGTTTTACCTCCTATAAACTGCCATACATATAGAAGATAAAACATAAAGAATTATTTCAAAATATTTGTGTTTTCTTACTCCAGGGCAGTGAAGAAAGCTGTAGGGGTATTCAAACAGTGATTGGTATGTATGTTGTTATTGCTAACAATTTTTCTGCTGATCTAAAATTCATTGCCGTAATACCTAGCTTAAAGTGTTTACAAAATGAAAAAGCCACATCTCGGAATAAAAATAATCTCTGTAGTTATGCCAGCAAAGATAAAATGTATGATGGCTCTTAATTGTAAGGCTCTGAAGCCTGAACTCACAGTCAATTGCACTTTTCAACCAACGATCTCCAAGTGCTTTTCCAATAAGGGTTATGGAAAGTGTTCACACAAGGGCAAGTACAAGTGACTTTTATCAAAATCATGGAATAAATTTCAAACTAGCTCATGAACTAAGCTCTCTCTCTCTCATAAAAAAAAAAGGCCTATTTATATTGATGTATAATTATAGCATATTGATATATTATATAATTATAGCATATTGTTGCTTATCCATTGTAAAAACCACACATATATACATTACTCCACTTCGTATACTAACATTTCATTAAAAATACACATTATTCTGTTTCAGGGTATGGGCAGTGAAAACTGGTTGTAGGAGAGAGTCAATTCTCAAAGATCTGTCTGAGTGGAGAAGAGAAGGTGCATGGGTTGTCTGAACTGTCAACTGTTTTAAGTATTGATATTTCCTTTAGAACCTTTAAATATATTTTAGTGTTTAGATGTAAAAATACATTCTGGAAAGACAGAATTCGTCAAACCAACTTGTAAAAACATTGTAAAGACACGATGTGAGAATGTTAGCACACCGGTCAGGTTCTCTGACTGCGGACCCTTCCTTCTCCCTCTGCTGGCAAAAGTGGAGTTATCTCTTGCACAAAAACAGACAAACAAACAAACAAAAACCCACAACAAAACTCCCATCCCTCTTCTTTTCTAAGCTTTCAATTTTCTTCTTTTATACTTTCCCTGTAGAAGCAATGGTTTCTACGTGTTTTTGGTGGTTAGGGTATCTTGAATTCAAATTTCCTGAGCTAATGGCAATATTAGGCTGAAGAGCTTTCTTCCAGTTCTGTTTCAGTATAGGTCATATTGTACCACTACTAACAATATTCATGGTTTCACCAGACCTTTGTGAGACCTGCGTCTAGGGGAGAAGGGACCACCATATGGTTCCTGCTGTTATCCTTGGTGCCCTCCATTACAACTTGTGGAAGATGATACTCAGTGAGATTTTGAAAGTTTGTAAAAGAAAAAGCACAATAAAGTATGTTCATCACGTCTACTTTGGGTCATTTTTCCCAAGATCACCTGCGAGGATTGCAAGGAATAGAAAAGCACTTATTCAGGCCACTTCTGATGCTTAATCCATACATGTTGGAAGACGCAGTTTAATAAACCACAATTATGCACACTCTTTTTATACCAAAATGCAAAGCAAAAGTAAAGACTAAGCTACAACCAGTGTAGCTGTTTTATAAAGTGTGATGCTTGAGGAAAAACCCTACACATTTATCTGCACAGAAATTAAGTATATATTTGGTTCGTGACTTCATTTCACGATAGTGCAAGCAAATGTATGTCTTGCTTTTTCTTGTTCTTTTAACCTTGATGTTGAGGGCATTCTTCCTTCTAACCTTGTGCGGGCAACCAGTCAGCAGACAACTCCAGAATCACATTTCATAACCCAACTCCAGGAATCCAGTGGCCATAGAAAAGCATTTATTGTTATTAGTTTCAGACCTCTGGGATATTAATTCATCACTGCACTCTCTCCTCACTCCATCCTTTATGCCTGCCTGGATAGCTCACGTGGAGCGAAGAATGACGCAGGCTCCCGCTAAAGCAGTAGCGTGAGATTAGCCGCACAATTACTTTCCGTGTGGGAAGAGACTTTTCTATACCCGCAGAAATGACTACAATCTGCTTTAGAAATATCCTTGTTGCCATGGCCTTTTAAAGCTGCTACATAAGTGAGATTAGTAATATTAATCTATTCTTTGGCAAGGCAAGATATTGTGTGTGGAAAATTAAATAGGGCCATCCATTTTAGAATTGAAATGCTAAGTTAAAACCTTATTTTGCAGCTTCATCCTTTTTCTAGAGTGTGGTATGTGTCGGTGTTGTAGGAAAACATCCTGGCTTTCTTCTTTGTTTGGATCCAGTTTTACAAACAACAAAACAACCCTAGTATCCATTTCCTCGGCTTACAAAACCTGTGAACAACCAAAGCAGAGAGAACCAGCCATTTTATTCTTCCTTCAAAATGCATGAAAATATCAGCTGCCTTTTCCATGCTCCCACATAGAACATTAAGTACTGATACAGAGCAAATGAGTTTGCCTCGTTAACCAATAAAGGTAGGGTTGTTGTTGTTTTTCCCCAGGGTCCGATGAGTTAACTTGCAACATTAATTTGCAAAATTCAGAGATTACCAGCTAGTATTTAAATAAACTAGAAATGTGATTTTGTCTCTCACAAATGCAGAGGCTTTGTGCTAACAAAGATTTTTCTCTGAACACTGCTTTTCACCCCCTTAAAATGAATGGTAATGAGTAGAGGCTGAAGAACAAGCAACTGACTTCTTTTTTGAGACAGAAGCCGAGCGCCATCTGCTGTTTCCAGGCCTTCATGACATACTGGGCAGCAAGCAGTTCAGAGAGGAATTAAAGGGCTGTAAATGCTTTCTTGAATTCTTTTTACTAACAAAGACCAGCCTCGACTTGTGTAAGAAAAAATTTCTGAACACTCACTTCCTATTTGAGTACCGTAACACACTAGTGCAATGGTCCCAAGAAAAACCACATTTTTAGATAACTGAATTTATTCTAATCCTGTTCAGGTTTTCGGAAGTTACATTTATTTAACCACCTTTCTCTGCATTTTCTTTGAAGAGTAGGCAGTCAGAGTATAAGAGAAAGGGAAAAAAACATTTGTTGCACCCCTTTCCTGTGTAAGGTGATATTAATAAGCCCCACACCTGGAGCCTAGTCTTTACAAATTATGTAATTCTTTTAACTACTAATTCAGAATGCAGTCATACTGGTACATCTTTTTTTTCTTAATTATCTTTTTTTAGTATTTTATCCTACTGCCTATACAGTCAGTTCTGAACTGAGAGTCCTACTATAGTGTTAAAAAAATAAAAATTTATTTGTTTTTTAGTTGCTTTTCCAAAGCAAACTTCTATAGATGGGCAAACACAAAAAGTTTTAGATCGCAACAAAAAAATCCATTCTTGCAGTGGCTTTACATTGTTATCATTCTAGAGTCCAAGCCTGTCATAATAAATGCAACCATAAATCCTTGTCCAGTGACTGTCAACCTGTCAGCTTCACAAGGAAATATTTCCAAACCATAAATAAAGGCTGATTGAAAACCAAGGTCAGATCTTCATAACAGTTTACAGAGCTATTTAAGGAAACCGTCTAGGATTTAATCCCAATGAACAAGAACAATTTCCACAAATGCGAGTGTATCTTACATGAAAACACATAAATACATAAGCACATAATAGACATTTCAAGCTACATTCTTCTCATTTTTGTGAAGAAACAGCAGTGGGCAAAAAAGATAAACAACTAATTTGTAATAAGACCTGAAAGGAAGACTGAAGAAATGGGACAACAGCAGTCAGTGGTCAAGGAGGGAGCCCGTGTGCCTTTCCCTGCAGGGTCTGTGCAGACCCTCTCCACCGCGCAGGTCTGCTCCTCCCTGCCTCTACGGCTGGTGGGTTTCTTCTCAAATCAGCTCAGTCATTACCTCCTCATGGAAGTCTCAAAAGACCTCTCTGACTAGGTCAAACTGGCCTATTATATGCTTCCTAATACACTTATCTCAACCTCCCAGCTTTCACCACAAATGCCATTTTGTGTGATTATTTGATTAATTTCTGCCTCTCATATTGAGCACTGGGCTTCATAAAGGTACTATTGTATATTGGATGCCAACATCATATGTGGAATTAAAAAGTGGTAATGAACAGGTATTCAATAAGTGAGTAAATTAAGGAATAAATGAAAAAACACAAAGAATTTATTTGACAGTGATTCAAGTTTATATTTTATGCAAATTCTTTTATTATTATATGCTACCAAATGAAAAATGTAACAATAACAAATGGAATTGAGCCAAATTCTCAGGACTGTAAGATACCCACTTGAAATTAATTAAGTTTTGAGGCAGCGTAAACAGTCATTAAGTCAGCAGCATCCTGATGTGCCCACAGGTTACGTGTTCTGTCTTTCGATCTTTTCCCCATGATAGTATACTAGGCGGCTGACTTTTTTCTTTCTCTTGCTAATATAAGCAAAGATAATAACATTTCTATTTTTCATTAATTGTAATGCTAAACAAACTCAAAATTCTAAGCGGATGAGTGTCATTGATATTTGCTTTCACAGTCCCGACTATGAGAGCAGGATAATGTTCAGCATTTAAGATTGAAACAGCTTTCTTCAAAAGCTGAAAGAAAACAGGATATAACAGGGGAAAAAGTGCATCAAGAGAAATTATTGCATAAAATATTTTCCCAGATATATTCCCATCTGTGTGCACTCATGTATGTTGGTAGGGATGCAAAATGGATCTATTTCCTTAGAAATTATAAAACAAAGCATGAAAACCAGGCGTCAAACAAGGGTAAGCACAATTTTTTCTGTAAAATCCCAGATAGTAAAAATGTTATATTTTTTGGACTACAATCTCTGTTTCAACAACTCGACTCTGCTTTTCTAGCGTGAAAGCATCCATAGACAACACATAAACAAACAGGTATAGCTGTGTTCCAATAACACATTTTTGACAAAAACAGGCAAACAGTCAGTTTGGCCCACAGGCTAGAAGATCAAAAGAGATGAAGCTTTTTCCACTTAGACCCTCTAAAAGCAAGGAAAAAATAGGTATTAACTTCAAACCTACCCACACACACGCGCACACACACAACTGATCTATCCGTTATAGAGTGATTCTCATTTGAGCAAATGGGGACAGGATGTGACATTTTTAACTGTGTCCTAACATGCTCTCTACCTCTCACTTTCCATTGTACCTTTCTGACACAGTGTTTCACACCAGGCTCCAGAAGATTTCTGAGATAATTCCTACTTTTCCCTACTGAAAGTCTTTGGATTACTGATTTCCAATTCATTTCTTTAATCTACTTCATATACTTCTTTCTCTTTCAATTGCTTTTTATCAGCATTCCACAGTTAATGATGTCACCTACACTGGGCCCTCAGGGATTCCTAACTGTAATTTTATCAAACTTGGTTAATTCTATGGTACGTAGTATACAACTTGGGGCTGCTCAGTACACTGTGAAAATAAATAACACTAAAACAAATCCACAAACATGGAACCTTGGCTCTTCCATGTCCATTTTCCTGGTGGAGATTTTGGTGGCAGAAACCCCCATATTTGCAGAAACTCAACTGATTCAAGAGAATTACTTATAAAGGCAACACCCCGGAAAAATACTCTAGAAAATTATAATCACACATTAGAGGTTAAAAAGTGACACTACTTCGTAGACCTTTGAAGGGATACATGAAAATGTGTCAACATCTGTTCTAGAGCATTGGTAATCAGGCCTCACAGAGGTTGCTAGAAAGATCACAGAAGAGACAAGAAACAGTCCCTTCTAAAAAGTCTTAAAAAGTAGCTGATTTGGGAACGTGTTTGAGGAACTAAGTTTATTTTATAAAAAGTATAAATTCTGTGAAAGCATAAATATGGCTTTGATAGACTCAAGAGAGCTGAGGACCCCAGTGTAATCTATTCCTCATATTTAGAAAGTCAACACTAAAGAACCAATTTTTAGGGTAAGGAATTTCTATACATCTCAGATGGCTCTCCCAACAGCCTGTTTAGAAAAGTCTTTTCAGAGAAACTTTTCAGAAAAGACTTAATTTCTATCAAATTAATTTCTACTACTTTTAATTTCTATGACTTTATTGCTAATAATTTATTTATGCTAATTTAAATTCTAAGAATAATTGTATATATGCCTTCAAAAACAAGTCTGAAATGATTTCAACATTTAACTAAACATTTCCAGCTTTTCCAACCCATAGAACAAAGTTTTTGTAACTGTGATGAAAACACTTAGCCCAAAGCTCAATATCCAAGAAGAAGCTAAAGCTCAGAGTCATGATTGGGTTTATTATTACAGATTTAATTTCCAGAATGATTATATGTTAATCAGCTCTTTCTATGATGATGATCTTTAACAATCTTAAGTTTCAGTATATCACAAATGGCAGGTGTGTAGATCTTGCTCATGTAGCTCAGATTTTCTGGAGCAGCTCTGCTTCGAGAGATCTAGTTCAAGTCTGCTCCAAGTGTCTCTAACTCTGGGAGCCTGGCCAAAGAAACACAATTATGTAGGACATTGCTCTTTTCATGCCACAGGACAGGAGCACAATGAGCAGAAACACACAGTGCTTCTTCTACTCCACGCAGCACCAGCACACTGAACTTTGCCCCCTGTTTTACTGGACAAATTACGTCACATGGCTAAGTGTGTAGCCAATGGGGTGAGGAAGTATGCTCTACCCATAGGGCAACTTCAGCATGTGGGCATGGAATAATTACAGACAAAGACTGCCATTTACACAGACTGTATAGGAAATCTATTAAAATAGATTTTATGTAAGCTGTTGATATGAATATGCAATTTTGATGAAAGTCTGTGTGGCAATAAAATATGAAAACAACTGCAAGGAAGGCACCAATATAATGAATTTTCATGAAAGGAGAAGGATTTTGTACTTGAAAATGACAACTCCAGGGCAACAGAGAGTTGTCACAGTATGCAATTCCTTTAGCCTGAACTAGTGCATGAAGAAAGAAGAAAGGTGATCTCCATTTTACTGGGAAACTTCACAGCAGATTTGAATTTTTCTTAAAAAGGAAGAAATAAAAATGGTTTTATGATAGATAAACTGATGAGAAATGAAGAGAGCTATTTGGGCATGTGCAGAGATGTCAGGTTTGATTTCTGAATTAAAGGAATTTGAGGTGATTTCAGATCATTTACTTGGATTTTGTCCTGAAAACATTTAGACAAAAATGTCTGAAGCATGGCTCAGAGTGCAAGATATAAAGGAAGGAATCAGAAGCCTGGGTGTGATAATTAGTGTTGGGCACAGATGTCATCAGAGTAAGTAAAATAAGGGAAGATAATAAATCCATAGACAGAGGTCTCAGTGATGTTCAGCTTTAGAATTAGAAACAAAGAAAAGTGACAAAAATAAGAACGGGAAGAAATTATCTGTTATGGACTGAATATTTGTATTCCTACAAAATGCCTATGTTGAAACCCTACCCACCAATGTGATAGTATTAGGAGGTAGGTCTTTGAGAGATAGGTAGGGTTAGATGAGGTCGTGAGGGTGAAGCTCCTGTGGATGGGATTAGTGTCCTTGCAGGAGTTATGGGAGAGCCCACTTTCCCTCCTTGTGTTTGCCACGCGAGGGTACAAGAAGCTGACAGTCTGCAAGCTAGTTGGGGTCTCTCACCAGAACTTAATGATACTAGCATCATGATCTTACCCTTCTAGGCTCCAACACTGTGAACAGATTTTGTTGTTTACAAGTTTCCCAGTCTATGGTATTTTGTTATAGCAGTTGTTGAAATAAGTATCCTAGAACAAGGTGCTTGTGAGGCAGCCTAGGAAAAGGAATCAAGCCCAGCTGTGGCAACAGACAGACCTGGGTGTTGAATCCTAATGCTCCTTAGTCCTGAGACTTTGGAGAAGAAGGGGCCTTTCTGAGGTTCAGTTTCTGTAGAAAATGGACCTAATAGCATCAGTTTAGCAGTGGCGTTTAGACTTGTATTTCCTTTTCATTAAGAATAATGGTTTTTTTAAATATATTTTATTGGTTATGCTATTATAGTTGTTCCATTTCCCCCCCTTTATTTCCCTCTGTCCTGCATGCCCCCTCCCACCCACATTTCCCACCTTTAGTTCATGTCCATTGGTTGTGTGTGTGTGTGTGTGTGTGTGTGTGTGTGTGTGTGTGGTATTTTTCAGACCATAAGATGCACCTAGGTTTGAAAGGAGGAAAATAGGAAAATTTTTGAAGTAAAAAATGTGGTAAAATATTTAATAACATAAATAATATAATATTTCACCATAAATGCAAACAGAACTCAACAGCAGCACTAACAACCATTGTTCCTCCCAAATTTGGGGGGGAGTGCATTTTATAGTCTGAAAAATATGGTAAGTTCTTTGGCTTTCACATTTCCTATACTATTCTTAACTTTGCCCTGTCTATTTTCTACCTATCATTTATGCTACCTATTCTCTGTACCTTTTCCCCCTCTCTCCCACTGCCACTCCCCTGTTGATAACCCTCCACGTGATCTCCATTTCTGTGGTTTGTTCCTGTTCTACTTGTTTGCTTTTGCTTTTGTTTTGGTATCATTGTAATAACTGTGAGTTTGTTGTAATTCTACTGTTCATATTTTTTACCTTCATTTTCTTAGATAAATCCCTTTAACATTTCATATAATAAGGGCTTGGTGATGATGAACTCCTTTAACTTGACCTTATATGAGAAGTACTTTATCTGCCCTTCCACTCTAAATGAGAGCTTTGCTGGATAGAGCAGTCTCGGATGTAGGTCCTTGCCTTAAATGACTTGGAATACTCCTTTCCAGCCCCTTCTTGCCTGTAAGGTCTCTTTTGAGAAATCAGCCAACAGTCTTATGGGAAGTTCTTTATAGGTAACCTCTTCTCTTGCTGCTTCTAAGATTCTCTCCTTATTTTTAATCTTGGGTAATGTAATTATGATGTGCCTTGGTGTGTTCCTCCTTGGGTCCAACTTCTTTGGGACTCTCTGAGCTTCCTGGACTTCCTGGAAGACTATTTCCTTTACCAGATTGGAGAAGTTCTCTTCATTATTTTTTCAAATAAATTTTCAATTTCTTGCTCTTCCTCTTCCCCTTCTGGTACTCCTATAATTCGGATGTTGGAACATTTAAAGATGTCCTGGAGGTTCCTAAGCTTCTCTCATTTTTTTTTTTTTTTTGATTTCTTGTTTCTTCATTCTTGTCTGGTTGGATGTTTCTTTTTGAGTCCCAGTTTCCTTCCCATCACTGTTGGTTCCCTGTACATTTTCCTTTATTTCACTTAGCATAGCCTTCATTTTTTCACCTAATTTGTGACCAAATTCAACCAATTCTGTGAGCATCCTGATTACCAATGTTGTAAACTGTGCATCTGATAAGTTGGCTATCTCTTGGTTGCTTAGTTGTATTTTTTCTGGAGCTTTCATTCGGTATTTCATTTGGGCCATATTTTTTTTGTCTCAGCATGCCTGTTACATACTAAGGGGTGGGGCCTTAGGTGTTCACCCGGGCAGGGTAATCCACATCGCTGCGTTGTGATGCTGTATGTGGGGGAGGGGTCTGAGAGGGAACAATGGCACTTCCTCAGCTCTCTACCGGATTTCAGTCCCTTCCCCCACTACCCACAAGCAAAGTGGGCCTTTCTGGTGCTGATTCCCATGTGGGCAGGCTTGTGTACATTCTAGGACCCTATAGGTCTCTCCAACAAACTCTTCTGTAAGGCTGGGAGTTTTTCCTGCTGCTGCCTCAACCCCCATAGGTGTTTTCCATCAATGGTTTGAGGCTTTATTTTCCTGTGATTAAAAACATGCCAAGTCTTTGCCATCTTAAAATAATTTCTGCTTGCTACTTTTCTTCATCCAGCTTTTGCTATTTCCACTGCACCACTCCCCTTTAGAACATCTTAGGATCATTCCACCTACTTCGTCATTGCCGATTACCTCTTGCTCTTCAATTCACTGCAGTGAGGTTCCACCCAGAACAGTTTCATAGAACCGCTCCAACAAAATCACCAATGATTTCCTGATATAAAAAAATACACATATCTTTCACTTAGGTCTCTTGACCTTATGGTGCAGTCGATGGTGAAGTACCCTACGCTCCAAACTCTATTTCAGTTGGCTTCTGTGATGCTGCTGTCTCCTGGTTCACTTCCATCGCTGACAGTCCCTACTTAGTTCCCTTTGCTGATTTATCTTTCCCTACTTGTTCTTTACTATTGACAATTACCAGAGTTCTGCTTCTTATTATTTAAAAAAAATCTTTCTGAATGACACGGTGGTGTCCAAGACACGAAGATGTGTCGTAGAAGAGTTTTCAAACAAGTTAGAAACTGCTTCTAGCAGTTCTGACTTTCGATGAAGTTAGAGCTGCTGTCTAGAAATTGCTCATAAATCTACAGCCTGTCCTATACAGGTTCTTAGAAGTTACCAAAGATGTGGTATACAATCAGCCTGCAAAAAGTAAATAAACCCCCACTCATAATTTTAACTTGATTACTATAACGTAGATCTGACCTATATATGTACATCCCTTAGTTGCCTCAAAAACAGTACTTCCAAACTGAACTCATGAATTTTCAACCAAATTTTTCTTCCTCTTGCATGCTCTGTCTCAGTAAATGGACCACCAGGAAGGTAAAATTAAAAACTTGTGAGTCAGTCTAGAATCCTACCCTCTTCTCCCTCCATACTTCTAACCAGTCTCAAGTCAAGTTGATTAGACTTATTTAGTATCTCATATATTTGATTATGCTAAACGTGGGCTAGTTTTGTTTGTCTACCCAAAATGTAAGAACTACCACCTTAGATACCAAGAAAGCCATTGTTAAAAAATATTAAACAATGTGTAACAAGGATCCATTGGGTTTGGCAGAAAAGGGGTCACCAAGAAAAAACCTTAGGTTGATTGATGAAGTCAGATTCCAGGTTATGGTGAATGCAATGGGCATAAACCACATTTCTGGGGCATTGAGTATCTTTGCAACTAAAAGAATTTGGCAGTCCCTGAGGTCATATAAAACAAAGGAAGTTGATTTTACTTCATTTTGTATATAAAAACTTAATAACATTAGTATCTATTGTTTTAGCCTTTTGAAGATCTTATCCCAGATATTTTTCCAGTTAGACTTATATATTCATAAAATCTATAAATGTCAACTTAATCAGATGTATAACGTATGATAATTGTTGCCAACATAAAGTTTAACTCAGGTACTTTTTTTCTGAAACTTTCTAATAAGCTAATTCAATCGCTGCTGTTACTGTTCTAGTACTTACTATGTACCAGGCACTTTGCTACACGTGGACTGTTTTCTTCAACTCCACAAACCTTTGTCAGGTAGCTATTGTTTTTACTATTGTTCTCTTGTAAAGATGAAGAAACTCAGGCTTAGAGAGAAAGCCAGAGATGCTTTCAATATTTATTCAATTTGAACTTGTAACAATTCTACATCTACAATGTTGCTCATATCTGCTTTGATATTTTCATTTATCTAACTCATTTTATGTTGGCATTGTCCCTTAATAAAATAGCACTGATTTTTAAAACTATTCACAGTTCTAACTTTTATTAAAACAGAGTAACTTTTAATTTCTTAATTGTTTCCTTTATTTTATCTTCATTTTTTAAATTAATCAAAATCATTATACATTTCTATACTTCTCTACTGTTACTGTCTTTTTTCACAGAATATAGACTCTAAATAAGCAAAGACATTGTGTCTTTCAATATACTGCCACAAAAATCCAGGCTCAATGCTAGAAGGTACTTACATTTGAACTTTTAAATAATGAATAATGAATAATTATTCATTATTAGCTCTGAAAGATAATATTGGTTAGACTGATGTCAATTATGTAGATCAATAGATATACAGAAGTATTCTGAAAGCATGGTGATATTAATTTATCAGAATTCAGATAATTTTAGTATCTAAACATTTTACTCATCCTTACTTCAGATATCAACAGTGATGGGTGGTAGGTTCCCTACAGACCTCCAAACAACAAAATTGGCAAAAATATTAGCTATGATATTTCCTCACAAGTTAAAATGAAAGTCATGATAATTCCACATGGAACCTAATTTTAGAATCTCCTTATTATCCATGTTGAGAGTCACCCAGTCTTTTCAAACAGCACCTGCCTTCACCCTGGCATCGTTCTTCCCTGGTAAGAAAATAATCAGCTCCTAAACACTTTAACCGGTTTTCTTCTGGAAGGACCAGGACTCCTGGAGGGCAATCAGCATAACCGGAGTGGCCCGGAGCGGAGCGCAATTTCTCTTGCAGGTGTCAGAGTTGGAGAGACTTGGGGCGCCTGCCTGGCTGGAGCTGAGCCATCGACGACAGTAAATAGCCCGGCACAGCAGCGACTACAAAGCGCTACCGGTGTGTTCTCTGTGCGTGGCGTGGGCTGGGATTTTCCATTTCATACTTCATTTGCACCTGCTGCGTGATGCCACAGAACGGCAGGGCCTTCCGCCTCCTTCCGCATAGGAAGCGGCACATTATGTAGCGCAGAGGCGCCCACGCCACTCATCAAGGGCCTGGCCTACTCCTCGAGTCAGGGGGTGTGCAACTATCATTCTTTTGCAGTCCTGCATAGGTGATAAAGGAAATAAATGTACTATCATTTAGTTAATAAGAGTACAGAACAAAAAGTAACCTGCAATTCAGTCTCTCTCTCTCTCTCTCCCTCTCTCTCTCTCTGTTTATTTAGAAAAAGATGTAGTTTTCATCAGAGGTTCTTCCTCAAGAAAAAAATAATGTCCTCCAAATATAGAAAGTAATTAACAGACACTTAGAGAGTAAAGGATGAGAATCACACTTCTGAAAGTCTGGGGACACCCAGGTTTTAACCTGCACGGGAAATATTTTAAATCTAAATATGTGTTGAACATGTAAACATGACTTTAAAGCCTGAGCACAGTAAGGTTCACAGCAACCAAACTGCATTCAGAAGCCCCCACTTTCACTTGGGATGTCCTCCCGTGTGCTAACGGAAAAGCATGCCTGGAGTTCTAAATGCTGCTTTCTACGTAGGCCTGGGGGAAGGCACGTCCCACATTCAAATTAAACAGTCTATGAGAGGAAATCAGGAATGAAAACAGAGAACCCGCACTTATAATCCATGCCTGCAAAAGAGACCAAAAGACGTCTTGGACTCTTGAATGACTTCCACTAACCCATCATTGATTTGTATGCTCTTTATATATAATGACATTTGGGAAAACGAGACCAACATCTAAAAGTAATAATGATCCATGTAAAGCAGAAGTGTTCTGCTTAGGGAATTAAATTTACTTAAGAGCATTTTAACAGAACCTAGAAGCCAACTGAGTCCAATCTGTCATAAAGTTAACAGTATCAATAATGCTATTGGAAGAGTATATGAAACATGGGATTGTGTAACCGAGGTTGCTTGCAGTTAAAAAGGAGTAAATAATTTCATAATAAAAAACCCTTCATGATTTTGGGAACACAGCTATAGAGTGAATGTAAGTATTCTGTGAGAAAGACTTAGGAAAAGAGGCAGGAATGTTAATAACCAAATTTCTTTCCCCCTATGGAGATGGTCTTTTTTCTCTCTTTTTTTGTTTGATTGCTATTCAAGTACAGTTGTCTCCATTACCCCCACCCCCACCCCACTCCCGCCCACCCAGCCATCCCCAACTCCCACCCTTCATTCTACTCCCCTTTGGCTTTGTCCATGTGTCCTTTATACATGTTCTCTGATGATTCTTCCCTCTCCCCTCCGCATTATCCCCTTCCACCTCCCCTCTGGTTATTCTCAGTTCTTTATCTCAATGTCTCTGGTTATATTTTGCTTGCTTGTTAGAGATTTGAACCATTGGGGGAATTTAAACTAACTATTACGATGTTTAGTAGTTATGTAGAAGTCAATTCATTGCTAATCATAAGACTTAAATTAAAATTTTTAAAAATGTTAGCTCAAAATAGCTACTGTAAATGCAAATATCAATGGTGAGGCAAATGTCGCCTCACCATTGCATTGAAATATTTTCAGTTCTACTGAGAGTGAACTGCAAACATTGATGGATTCAAACCACACTAAGAAAAACATAGTTAGGTCACAGGAACATTCTAGTTCATGAAATATTAACTGAATGTCCTGGCAAAATTTGATAAAACTCCACCAACTACCCATGATCAGTGTTAAGGAATTAGAATTAAATAGAGAACATATACAACTTATGAAAAACTGCTCATAGTTGAAACTGTCTGATGATTCTGAAGATGGCTCGTCATCTTGAAAGTCCTTAGGAGCATCATTAGAGCTTGCTGTGCACTGAGAACCAGTACTGGCAGGTACCACATTTACTGCCATCAGTTCACTCTTTCAACAAAGGTTCATCAAAGGCCTGCTCTGTCTCAGGCATTGCGCTATTGCCTGCAGTAAATTGTTGTTCTGATCCTTCCCTGACTCTACCCTCAAAGACTTTACAGTCTAATGCTGAAGATAAATAGAAACTTGAATCCATGCAGTTTTATAGGGTTCAAGGGGTTTTAATCTATACACCACCCTCAAGAGGACTCACATCAACACATGGAAACCATCACCACTTGTTTCTTAACCTCACCTGAGGGCATGCTTGTTGATTCTAGTGAGAGGGGAAGGGAGGGAAAGAGAGAGAGAAATGTTGATGTAAGAGGCAAACTTTGATATGTTGCCTCTCACACACCCCCAGCTGGGGACCTGGTCCACAACCCGGGTATGTCCCTGAACGGGAATTGAACCTACAAAATTTCAGTTTCCAGGGTGACGCTCCAACCAATTAAGCCACACTGACCAAGGCCCATTGCCACCTTGATAAATATTTGGCTGTGTTTTATAAAGCATTTGATTAGGGAATTCCATTGAATATAATTAAGAATCCCAGATATTCTTGTAGCAGGTTAGTTTATTAAAATATTAAATTGTACTTGATATTCCTATATATTTATGTTCTTCCTTGCCAGTGAGGTTGCTTTTTTCACTTGGGGAGTTTCGTTGGGCTGATGCAGAAGCTTTTCTAAGAACAAACATGTCTCACTGCCTGCTGTAAAAGTCTTGAAGAGATTACCCCAAGTGTGCTAGACAGGGAAGAGAGAAAATTGATTCTTCCGAGGGCTTCAAGAGACGAGAAAAAGATGGCCCCGAAACTAGGAAGTGGTAAGAAATGTACAGTCGCCTGAAAGCCCATGCCAGGGCTTCGGGGAGGTGGCAGTTTTCCGGAGGTGAGAGCTGTGCGGTGCGCACAACACAGTTCCCCTGCTGTCAGCGTGGTCCCCAAGAAGTCACACCAGGAGGTCTGAGCGGGGCATGCAGGAGAAGGGCGCACGGAAGGTGGCCCCTGGTATCCCGGATGTAATCAATGGGCATCTGCGACTGGAGGAAATTCTACACGTTTAAGTATTTCATAGAAACCAGGGCATGTGTACAACTTCACACCGGAGAGGGAATCTCAATAAGAGCTGAGGGGAAATTACCTTCAGAAATGATTTCACTTGTTTAAAGAAAAGGACACAATACAGTTCTTTTTTGTCTGAGTTTGTGGTCTAAAACTCATTATTTCTACAGAATTGTAACTCGTTTCTCTTGGTTCTGCTCCTTAAAGAAAACCAATGTATGAGTATTAGCTGTGTGGCATTTATTTTTTATTTTATTTTTTTAGTAGTCAGTGCACATGTATACTATTAAGGACTGACAGGATTTTAAAAGAATGTTTTCCCAGAATAAGCTCATAGCTCATGAAGAATAAATTAAATTATAGAGAAATTAAGTCTCTTTTTACTGCGATGCCAGTTTTGAAATCACTAGCTGCTGAATACTTCAGTCACAACCTTGCTGTCTACTGTGGGTGGTTTTTACTTTCTCATTATTTTCTTGACTTCTTTTACATATACCTAAACTAGGTTAGTTACTCTTTTCTTGTTGTTGGGTTATGCTTGGCAAGATGATTTTCAGACTGCTTTTCCTCTTGACAACATAAACTCGCTAAACCTAGACAGCTTGAAATGGCCCATAACTCTGGGCTGTAATCAACAGAATACTCTCACATGAAGGAGTTCTGTCCACGGCGTGTGTTTCAACGGTCATCTGTTTTAGACAGTTCCCCTAGTGTAATGAACATGTGACGAATTTGGAAGTATATCTAGGCCACCAGTCTACCTCCTAACAGCCACAAGAGTCCACACACAGGTTTACTGGAAAGGCAATGGGGGCTTACTGGTTACCAGCAGAGGGGATGTACAAACTGTATTCTCCCCTATCTACAAGCTGCGACTGTTGGTTGCAATGAAACTGCTTTATAAATAATCTCAAAAGGATTGAGAAGGGAATAGCTACTTTGAGCTGTAGTTCAAAGACAACTTTGAGCCCTGGCTCACGAGGCTCAGTGGCTTCAGTGCCACCTTGTGAACCAAAGGGTCATTCGTTCTGTTCCCAGTCAGGGCACATGCCTGGGTTGTGGGCCGGGTCCCCAGTAGGGGGCGTGTGAGAGGCAACCACACATTGCTGTTTCTCTCCCTCTCTTTCCCCTTCCCTTCCCCTCTCTAAAAATAAATAAAGTCTTCAAAACAAAAACTGTGACAGGGTTGCCAAAGAGCTGAAGCGTTTGTTACCAAAGATGAAAGTGAGGGTGTCCAGTGCTCCCCCAAAAGGAAAGGAACGTAGAAGAACAGCAGCACCCAATCATAGCACCATAAGTCCCCACCTGTTCGTATAGGTTTGAGAATATGGGGACCTATTTCCATGTGCTTGTTTTAGGACACTCCGGAGGAAGGAGCCGCACAGTCACTGGAAAAGCAGGTTTTGATATGCACAGTGAGTTTTTAACATTGTACCAGTGGGTGAACTAGAATAGTCTGCAAAGAAATGCCCTGCACAGTTTTGAAAGTGAAAATACAGAGGCAAATTTGCCTCTTCAGTGAGCTTCGTATTTACTTTCACCTCAGTGAGTAATGATAAATCCAAAAAGGAGTATCCAGTCATAATATTATCATTAATATATAAATTACAACACAGCCCTTATACTGAAATGATACAGTGAACTCAGTCCTTGGTAAATAACTTCTAGTCAGTCAGAAGCATTCCAGTACAGATGGTAATCAGTTCGCCTTTCTAACCTTCACGCAGATGAAAATGTTTTAGCATATGGGAAGTCTCATATAAAATAATTAGCATCAAGGATTCCTTTAAAGGCTTTGACTCTAGATAAAATAACTGATAATAAAAGCTTTTGTTAAGCTCTTGGTACACATATAAGAAATATCATATTTATAAGAGAAGTTGGATAAATTATTCTTAAGAATAAGAAAGCATTTGCTGGGAAAATTGTAGCTTCAGGAATAGAGAGAGCTAATCTTCACAAAGGTGCCGAGCTGAATTACAATCAGCTCTACCCTTAAAAAAAAATATGTTTTTGCTATATGCCTTTTTTTGCTCAATAAATGGATTTTTTTTCATCTACATTAGAGGAGGTGCTAAGAAAAAATAACAGATCTGGCAATAAAGAGAAATTTGAAAAGTGCAAAGTAGTCATTTGTGTTCCTAGTTGTACATCATTGTATGTTTATATACACTATTTAATTTAAAGAGTTAATGAAAAGAGACTTGGCAGCATTTTCCTTGAGCAGTACAGGCTCTAGCAATAATTTTTACATGTGAAACCTTGGATAGATATTTGAAAACTGTTGGTTGAGCTGATCAAGGACAGAGGACAAAGAGAAAAAGAAAGAGGCAGGTGGAAATGCAGTATAAATTGTTATTTGTTGGTGACAGTTGTTGGTGAATATGAGTCGTCTATGAATAAAATCTCTGCCTATGACCATGGTGTTCATCCATCCGCAGCTCATCCTCCCATTCTCTCTCTATCTCCACACACCCCCTCAAGGTGCTCAGCACCTGTGGCCTCCACTTGCCTTCAAGTACACTTATTACTATTACGTTTCTCGTCACAAAGGCAGTTGGCATTCATGAGTTTAGGGAATTTGCCTTTTCCTCGTTACATAATTTTATCTTAGTTTGGTAAGGATACATAAAAATAAGCACTATTCAGAATAGATGGATATTCTTAATAGGCACTTTGTAACTAGGGTCAATTTTGGTCGTTTTTGTTTTAAGGACTTTATTAAATAATTCAGACAAATCCCAAATGATAAAAATAGCAAATAAACGCTTATGAAGACTCCAACATATGTCTTAAGAAGTGCAATATAAATACAGTTGAGATGCCTTCCATCCCTCTTCCAAATTGTATTTTTCTCTCTTTACTTCAGAAGTAAATAAGATTTTGAATTAAATGTTTATCATTTCCATGCATACTTTTATATTGTCGCCATTTATATTCTTAAAATTAAATACTTGGACTAATACTATGTGTATACTCTTTTCCAAGAAGTTCACTCAGCATTCTGTTTGAAAGCTTTACCCACAATGATAGAAATGGCCCCAGTCTAGCTCACTCATTTTCATTGCTTTAATGCATTCGTACACAAGACTTTTCCACAGTTTACTTGTTCATGCTACTGATGATGGTTATCTACATTACCTCGGTTTTCTTCCTGTTGCAAACAATGAGCTATGAACGTTCTTGTGCATATCTCTCTGTGTGCACACACAATGCTATCAGTAAGATACATGACCAGGCATTTCTAGGTTGAATGTCTGTGCATTGTCAAGTTTATTAGGTGATAACCAAGTGCTCTCCCTAAAATTATTTATAATTTACAGAGTACTGAGTACAAGTGTCCTTTGCAGCATAGGCTTTTAACTTTGGGCTAAACCATAGTGTTCACCTTACTGTGCTTACAATCAGCATTTTCTTCATTATTAAGTTGCTTATCTTTCAGGTTTTTGCTGGCCAGTGAGATGTCATCTTCTCGTTTCTCACATTCTTTCCCCACTTCCCATCGGGGAGTGTTGGACGGTTCACTGTTATTCACAGAGAGCACTGACATATTCTTGATGGTAATCCTTGTCAGCTCTGTGCACTACAAATAACTTCATCTGGTCTCTTCACTTGCCTTTTTCTTTTTCACAAAGTCTCTCAATTAACACAAGTGTTTGACTTTTGCCACAGCCCATTTTACCAACTATGTCCTATATGTTCAAAGCTTTTGTTTCTTGTTTCTTGTTAAAGAAGTTTTTTTTATTGTTGTTCAAGTACAGTTGTCTCCATTTTCGCCCTCCCATTCCCCCCCACACACCCATGTCCACCTCCTACCCTCGAACCTACCCCCTTCAGCTTTGTCCATGTGTCCTTTATACATGTTCCTTGATGGCCATTTCCCTATTATCCCCCATGACCCTTTCCCCCACCTCTGGTTACTGTCAGCTTGTTTATTTCAATGTCTCTGGTTGTATTTTTCTTGCTTGTTTGTTTTGCTGATTATGTTCCACTTACAGGTGAGATCATATTTTTATGACTCCAAAATAAAGAGGAATCTTCCTTTGTTTTCCGTACAGAGTCTTAAAGTTTTGTTTTATTTGATATTTTATTCAAGAAAGAAGTTCTATTGTTGTTCTTTATACTGAAAGGTAAGGATCCTATTTTTTCTCCTAAGGATAATTTATTAAAAGTCCATCCTTCCTCACTGATTCAAAGAGCATCTTCTCACATGTATTAACTACACACACACACACACACACAGAGTTCTGGATCAGGGCTTTCTGTGTATTTCCATTGACCTATTAATTTTTGCCCTTATAAACACTGCCTTTCCTTAATTACTATTATATTTGAAGATGTCTTGATATATTGGTGGGATGTCTCCCCATGATTTTTTTAATAGCTGACTAAGCTTTTTTTCCCTTTGCTGTTCTAAATGATGTCAGAATCATCTTTTCAAGTTTCATGAAAATACTGATGAGATTTTTATTGAAATATTGCTTTGAATTTATACACAATTTGGAGATAAATTGCATCTTTGGTATTTTGACTTTTTCTATTACATACACTATCTTTTTTAATTTATTTAGTTCTTTAATGACCTTCAACAGAGTTTTATAATTTTCTCCATAAAAGTCTTGCACTTATTTTGTTAGATTTATTCCTGCTGCTGCATTTTAGTTGCTATCCTTTTAAAATTAGATTTTCATTTTTCGCTAGATATATGTAATAAATCTGTTCAAATTTCTCATTATTTTTAACAAGTTATGAGTAAATTCTCTTGGGGTGTCTATAACCCTCAAATATAGACAGCATCGTTTCTTCCTTCTCAGTCCTCACATTTACCTCGAGTGCTGGCTTCCTGGGCTGGCCAGTACACGGAAAACAGCACGTCCCCCTCACACCTGGTCCCAAAGGGCATGCCCCCGATGCTTCACCTCTGTGAGTGCCATCCGGTGGACTAAGGACGTTTTCTTCTATTCCTAAAGAAGGTTTATCATAAAAGAACACTGGACTTTGTTAATGTTTCTTTCTTTTTCTATTGAGCTAATCCTGTGATCTTTCTTCATCGACATGTTAATATGTTGGATTTCACTGATGGTTTTTCTAATAGTGTATTATTCCTGCATTCCTGGGATAAAACCTATATGAGTATGGTGCATTTTTTAGACATTGTGGATTTTGGTTTTTAATTGATTGGTTTAGGATATTTTGTTTCTAAGTTGATCCAATTGCCTGGCTCATAATTTTCACATAGTAGTTTATCTGATTTTGATTAAACTAGTTTATTTAAAAAGTTGGACAGTCTTATTTTTCTTCTACTCTCTGGAACAGTCTATATACAGCAATACCAGGGTTATCTGTTACTTGAATATTTGATAGAACCTGTGTGTCAGTCCAGTTTGCTTGGTAGATGTATGTGTCAGGAGGAAAGGGTGGTGGTGGGGTAGGTAGAGTTAATTAGTGGTAGATTTTTGGTACAGTATTAATTTATTTAAAAGTTAGAGGTCTTTTCATGTTTTCTACTTCATAAGTCAGATTTTGACCAGTTATATTTTCCTAATGAATTATGCCTCTCACCCAAGTTTTAAAAATTATTGGCAATAAAGTGACCCAATTTTTAATGTCTGCTTTGTGTGTGATGATGTCACTCACCTTGGTTATTTATTTTGCCTTTTCTCTTTGTCAGTCTTGCTTCTTTATATTTACTTTAGATTCAATTTGTTGTTCTTTTTTTAACTTCAGTTGGACACTAACCTCATATTTCTCTGCCTTTTTTGCAATAAATTTCTTTCTGAGCATTGTTTCAGCCATAACCCATAACATTTGGGAAATTATCTTTTTTCAAGTTATGTTGTCTAATTTCCATTATGATTTCTTCTTTGAGTTGTAGAGAAGTGAGTTATTTCCAAAGATAAAGATTTCTTTCCCCATAGGTTAAATTTTTGAAAAATCTGACCAGCTGTTTTCTCAAGAACGTAGCACTCTGAAGGCACCAGCTCCATCAGGAAACTGGGTCCCAGTGTCTCCGTACTTGAGCAGAAGTCCTTGACTCCCTTTTTCAATGTGGTAACCACAACCCCATCACCTGGGGACTGACAACACTCTAAAGACAATCTATGCACTAGGGACAGCGTATTATGTTTGCTTTTAGTTCTTTCTTTACTTTAAGCCCTTGTGATCCTTCACTTTCCAATAAGCTAAATTGCACATTTTTAAGGTGCTGTGGGAGGAAGTTTTAGACTACCTAGTCAAGCACATTGCCAGAAACAGGAGTCTGAAGACGGGTGCTCATTTACATGTTGCAGTGTGGGGAGAGTGCAAGGGCACGGCTCTGCCCAGTACTAGCTGTTTCTGCTTTGTCAACGCACTTCCTGGGGGAATCTCGTTTACCAGCGGTGTCTCCATGCAGGGGACTGCATCTGTTTTAGCGTGGCTTACAGATGATCCTGATATTCTTGGCTCTTCAGTAGAGCTACCATTCTATCTATAAAAGCATCTTAGACTCTCGGACCTGGACAGTCCTGCCCAGTGCCAAAGAATGTCACGTTTACATGTCAAAAAAATTTATTTGTTCATGATTTATCTCACTAGACAGAAGACTTAGAATTACTTATAAAATATACATATTTCAACTAAAAATGGAACTGCCTTTTGACCTGGTAATTCCACTGCTGAGATTATATCCTCAAAACCCTGAAACACCAATCAAAAAGAATCTATGCACCCCAATGTTCATAGCAGCAAAATTTACAATAGTCAAGTGCTAGAAGCAACGTAAGTGCCTATCAGTAAATGAGTGGATAAAAAAAAACTGTGGTACATTTACACAATGGAATACTTTGCAGCAGAGAGAAAAAAGGACTCCTACCCTTTGCAACAGCATGGATGGAACTGGAAAGCATTATGCTAAGTGAAATAAGCCAGGCAGTGAAAGACAAATACCATATGACCTCATCTTTAAGTGGAACCTAATCAACAAAACAAAAAAGCAAGCAAAATGTAACCAGAGATCAGCGATATTGAAATTAAGAACAATCTGACAGTAACGAGAGGGGAGGTGGGAAGGGATAATGGGGGGAAAGGAGGGAAGGGATTTCAGGAGCAACTATAAAGGACACATGGACAAAACTGACAAAACCAAGGGAGGGTGAGATCAAGGGAGGGAGGTGAAGAGGCTGGGGTGGGAGGGGCGTGGCAGGGGGGTGAAATGCAGATAACTGTACTTGAACAGCAGGAAAATAAAATACATATTTCAGTAGAGTTGCAGAATACAAAATTAATATTAAAATATCTGTTGTATTTCTATACACTAAAAACAAACTATAAGAAAGTGAAATGAAGAAAACAATCCCATTTACAATTGCATCGAAAAGAATAAAACACCTAGGAATAAATGTAACCTAGAGGTGAAAAACCTGTACATTGAAAACTATAAGACATTGATAAAAAAATACTGAACACACAAATAAATAAAAAGGTATTCTGTACCCATGGATTGGAAGAATTAGTATTGTTAAAATGTCCATGTTACTCGAAGCAATCTACAGATTCATTGCAATCCCTATTATTCCAGTGGCTTTTTTTTTACAGAAATAATGAAAAACAATCCTAAAATTTATATGGCATCAGAAAAGACCCTGAATAACCAAAGAAATCTTGAGAAAGAACAACAAAGATGAAGGTGTCACATGCCCTTATTTTAAACTATATTACAGAGCTACAATAACCGAACTGCATGGTATTAACATAAAAACAGATTCTAGATCGATGGCACAGAACACCGAACCTGAGGATAAACCCACACATATATGGTCAATCCAATATGACAAAGGAGCCAAGAGCATATGGTGGGGAAGGGACAGTTTTTTCAATAAATGGTGTTGGGAAAATGGGACAGCCACATGCAAAAAAATAAAACTGAGCCTCTATCTTACACCAGACACAAAAATGAACACAAACTGGATTAAAGACTTAAATGTACAACCTAAAACCATGAAACTCCCAGAAGAAAGCATAAGCTGAAAGCACCTTGACATCAGGCTCCGTGGAGATCCTTTGGGTCTGATGGACTCCAAATGGAAAGGCATGAGAGCAGAGAGGTTAATGTCCAAAAGTTACAGAGAACTAACACAACGCAAAAGTGAGACTTAAAAAGCAACAATTCCATTAAAAATGGACAGAGGATCTGAATAGACATTATTCCAAAGAAAACATACAGAAACATAAAAAGATATCCAACATTTCTAGTCATCAGGGAAATGCAAGTCGAAACCACAGTGAAACTGGTTAGAAGAGCTACCATCAAAAAGACAAGAAATAGTAAGCATTGGTGAGGATGTGGAGGAAAGGGAACCCTTGTACTATTGGTGGGAGTGTAAATTAGTACAGCCACTGTGGAAATCAGTATAGAGATTCCTCAAAACCTTAAAAATAGAATCACCGTATGATCCAGCAATCCCACTTCTGGGTATTTATCCAAAGGAAACAAAAATAGTAATTTAAAAAGATATATGCACTCCTATGTCTAATGGCTAAGATATATGTGTATATAGATCTCTCTCCACCATACAGAGGACATCTTCCCAACATAGATAGACCTTGAGGTATACATTCATTATTCATAAATGAAACAAGCCAGAGAAAAAAATGCCATATGGTCTCACTTCTATGTGGTATCTAAAAAGAAGAAAAGGCACTCTTGGAGAACAGACCACTGGTTGCCAGAGGCTGGGGGTGGGGGCTGTGAAATAAGTGAAAATAGTCAAAAGGGACAAACTCCAGTTATAAAATAAGTAAGCTGTGAAGATGCAATGGACAGCACAATGACGACAGTTACGTCACTCTACTATATACCCGAAAGTTGCTAGGAAGTAGATCTTAAAAGCTCTCGCCACAAGAAAAAAAAATGTAGCTCTTCCAGTTGACACACATTAACTAGACTTACGACGGCAACCGTCTCGCAAACACAGGCAAACATTGCATTGCTACATGCACTGCGTCCCCGGGGTTAGTATAGCGTTATGTGTCAATTATACCAAATAAAAATATTTTAATAAAACATTCCAGTATAAAAAAAGGAAATACACACATGAAGAAACAGCTAAATAAGTACTTTGAAAGATCAGGGAGACAGAAAGAATTGGGTAGAAAAATAGTAAGTCCAAGGATAAAATTAGCATGCCGGGCCAGTGCTGTGTTATGCGGTATGGTCTCAAGAGATGAACTGAGTCTGCTATTGCGAAAGGAGAAAAAGCAAAGAGGGAAGCATTATCCATCACGCAAATCAAAATGTCCCTAGGATTAAAATAGACCAGTTGTCGAGGGATTGGATTAAATACGATGTTAGGATAAGGCAGGGCCACATGTAGCCCTGGGTGAATTCTCACACACTATTAAATAAGCCGAAACATCGGCCTGGGGCAAAAACAAAGTACATCTAACCAGCAACTGTTGATGGATATAAAGAAATAATAACAGAGGGATATTATAGAATTCTCTCGGTGTTCTCCATAGAAACTAATGAAGGCATATATTTTGTGGAAGGTTCGGATATGATTTTCTGTAGTGGGCTCATTAGGTAATCTTTCAAAGGCCTATGTATTCCTATGATATCAATGGACTAATTCATAACCAAACATCGATAGGTCACATTATATAAGCAGGATTAGCTTGGTTTTATAGTTTTGTTACATAGTAACAACCGTATAGTATAAATTCTATTGACTCTTTAATCATCCAGATGCTGTAATATTATACAAAGATTGTATTATATTCTGATACATATAAATAGATCAAAATAAGGATCAAGTAACTTACATTTCTCACTATAGATGTAACTGGGGAACAAATTAAGTGGAAGTCAATAGAATCTTAAACTTTTTTCTCTAACAGGTTGGTGCCTCTGAAAATTAAAAATAACACCAATTTAAAGATATGAAAAAAAGGAGATACACAAGTATACTAGTTCTAGGGAGGCTGAACCAGGCGATCAGCCAACACCAAGCTACCCAGAGGTAAGGTGCATTGACTTCAACAAGTCTTTAACAAACTGGTAAGAAAGACGGAAAGGCAAAGAGCGGGGGTGGGAATGCATGGCCAGCTACACACTACAAGTGCGGGCGGAGGTCGTTAGAGTCACTGAGCTGCATGCTGGGAACAGCGGCAACACTTACCTTAACTGCGGTGAAGAGAACAACATGGGAATTTTGCTTGAAGAAAAGGAGGATGGAAGGCCTCGAGTTTGGAGATGGTAACAAGTTGGGTCAAGGCAGTGATACAATTACAGTAATCCTTTTATTTCTTCACTGCTACTTAATAGTATATTCCTTGTTATCTTTTGAATGTTTTGGAGCCCAGAAACTAGGTGGTAGATGCTATACTAACCAAGTAATCATCAAAGCCCAGTTAAAAACAAAGTCTATGAAACAAGTCGAGGAAAGAAGGAGGGTAATCTGTTTAATATTAAAAACAAAAAACAAAGAATTTGCTTGAGGGTAAGGCTTAGAGAAACATTTGGAAAAAGAATGAAAAAAGAATGCTGCCTATGTTTCCACTACAGAGGGGGAACTGTGAGGTTGTCGGTACAGATTACGATAAAGGAGGGGATTCTGGCTGGAGGAAGGAATGTTAAATCCGAATTTGCGATCTCCTGCTATCTCATATCTACTGCAGCAGTGTTCAGGAAACACGAATGGATTTGATTTTTTAACCTGGGAAAAAGGATACCAATTTTTAAAACTAAACAAAGGCTTTTGCCGCCATCTTGTGGCAAAATTAGAAATTACAGCATGTTTGCTATTTCTAGCTTCTCTAAGATTTTTAAACATATTCCTCGATTTTTTAAAGGATTCACACAAAACCATTCTCGTTGTTTTATAAAAATATGTTTTCTATATCTACTAAATTTAAATTTCAACCCCACTAATACTCAAGTAGAGAAACTACTTAGAAAGTACATATTCTAGTATATGTTTTTAAATGTTTACATAAAAAATTCATAAACCAAATAAAATTTTATTTTAATGACAACTGCTTTGTCACCAACTTCATCATCTCAGGCACAAAAGAAGTAAGTGAAACAGGGACCTTCTAGGATAAAAGAGATTAAGCTTCGCAAATTTACATAATAATACTGGAAGCACTGACTTCTAGCTTTGCCTTAGAAGCCCAACACTCCC
>PVKM010005995.1:0-45726 GCA_004027735.1 Carollia perspicillata | reverse complement strand
GCCCAAGGCTCAGTGAGTTACTGCCTCCTACAAGCACCTGCAATTCTTTGCTCTCCCTCCCTGACGGCACTTGGTTGTTCTGTAATCTGCTTTTCCTACAAGTCTATCACCCTCTGCAACAAGAGAAATCCTCAAGGGTAGGAGTCATTTTTTTTTTATTCCTAGTATCAACAGGGTGGAAGTTCAATATACATATATGAATGAAGTAGAAACAAATACTAACTATACGTGGTTTGGAGCACGCAGGCGCTCTGGAAGGCTGGTCTTAAGGTCCTTGGCACGCAGTGGCCCCGGGGGAGAGGAGAACAAGGGGCGGACATCACCGTGACTAGCAGCACATTTTCCGGTCACCCCTTCCCAGACTACCTGTGCCAGTGCTAGCCATGATTCAGTCTTTGATAATTAGAACACTTTTCTCCGTTTGTAATGTACTGGAATCTTAGTTGAATCTCTCCCAATACAATACATTACTTCTATAATAAAATGTCAGAAAAAACTATTTTTACAAACCCCTTAAAAAGTTGCAAGCAATCTTACATTAAGGTTCAGAGTGAATTTTATGAGATAATTTCCTGACATTTTATTTTAATAACACGCTGTGGAAGAGGCATTCACAAATCCACAGGGAGCTCACAGTGTACATTCAGCTCTGCCCTTGGGGAGAGTGTCTACGCCCACAAAACAGTGTCCTTTCCTCTTTTCTGGAGCACAAGCACTGTGTGCACCCCACCAGGCACCAGGAGCACCCCGGCTCCAGCAGGGGCCGAAACACAGCAGCACACTGCAGGATCGGGGTGTTCTGAGTTGAGTTAAAAAATGGGATTTGTGGGAATACCTAGTGGAAATGTGTGTATGTTTCTTAAACCTGAATCTTTAATAGCGATAAATGAAGAATCTTACAATCGACATCGGCTGTTAGGTAATGAATGACTTCAACACGACAAGTAACCTTCTAAAACAAAATATTTTGAAATCTAGTTCCTCCTTCTCCCGCCTGCTGCTGCCGTGGTTCAAGGCTGCGGCTTCCATTGCGCTGGCCCCTAAACACCAAAAGCAACAAAGCAACAGAGAGAAGAATGCTCTGGTCCTACTGGTGTCCCTGGTCACAATCAGCAGACAGCAAATCCTAATGTCAACTGGTGAGTTGAGAAGGAATGCATGTTTTAGCACCAGAATAACTTTAACTCCCCTTTGTTAAGAAATAATCAGTTTGGAATATTAGGTCACTGATTTAAAGTCAAAACAAGGCCACGCTATACTTCCTGAAGGAAAATAAATAAATCCTCCCAGAGAACAGTCACGTGTCACTAGCCTCATCTTAAGGAAACATCCCCTGCAAAGCACAGGTGCTCCAGACAGAACTGCCGAATGACTGACTTTCATCACCAGCTTCCTTTTCATTCTCATAGAAAAATAAGTTCGTTTTCCTTTATTTTTCAAGCATGTCGGTCCCTGTCCTCCCTTCTCTTCCAAGTCTTTCACGAAACTACAGGCCCCTGCTATTACATCTGGAATCTCCATGCTCAGTGTCCGCAGTGGACACAGGATTCCTGACGCAGGTCCCCACGTCTCTAACACACCATGGGAGTCATCCAGTTTTAAACAGAAAGACCTCAACTACCTCAAAGTTACCGAAACGTGCAGAGGAGGAGGCACAGGTCTCGCTTTACTGAGTTCAGTATGAAGTATCTTCTCGACTCTGTACCTCCATGTATTTCCATGAAGACAACCATCTTTTCTTGTCTTTTTTTTTTTTCTTGTCTTTTGTTTTAAAAAGAAAAATCCCTTTAAGATCGACCCTTTCCCACAGTGCTACTCATTCTATTTTTTCTTGTGTTCCTCAGACTATGTTGCCGGGAAGTTTTCTTTTTCTTTCTTCCATCTTTTACCTTTATCTCTTCAGACAGAGGGGATACCGGAGTTCTTGGTGTGCAGTGAGCGAGGGGAGATGAGTGGCAGGAGACGAGGCTGGGAAAGTGGACAGGGCAGGCGGGTCAGTAAGTCGAGTCCTGTGGCCGGAGCTCAGGTCAGGTGCCTGGCCTTGCTCATTCTGGCTGAGGGCAGAGAAACCGAGGAAGCCCTCCTCCGGCTTCCACTGTGGCAGAAGGGGTCCTGCCTCCCACCAAAGCTCACACAGAGGGGATTCCCAGAAACCTTTAAAGATTTTATTTATTTATTTTAGAGAGTCAGGAAGAGAGGGAGAGAAACATCGACATGTGAGAAACATCAATCGGTTGCCTCTCGCACACCCCCAACCAGGGATCTGGCCTGTGGCCCAGGCATGTGCCCTGTCTGGGAATCGAACCAGCGACCTTTTGGTTCACAGGCCGGCACCCAAACCACTGAGCCACACTAGCCAGGGCAGACTCCTAAAAACCTTTAAGAAGGGCTCCAGACAGATAATGGCAGCTTAAAAGATTTTGTTAAAGGACAAAAAATAAAAGATAATTTCTAAATAAAAATCTTAGGAGTTTGTGAGGAACTGAACAGAAGAAGAGGAGTCGCCGTCCCGAGAGGCGCTGTTCTAGAAACTGGTGAGACAGAGGGGGATGAAAACTGCTGGCCGGCACTGCAGGAGCGCATCCGCCCGCAGGGGCCTGGGAGCCTCCTCCGCTCTTCCCAACACGCTGTGCCCCCGCTGCAACTTCAAAGCGAGCAAAGCCATAGCTTGATCTCAAGGATTTCCCTTGCTCCGCTCCTTCCTGCTTGCTAATCCCTGAAATTCTCCCAGTAGAACCCAAAATCTTCTCATCCTCAGTTAAGTAATAAAGGGCTTAGAGTGCTGACTACTTGCTTGAGGTAAAAAAAAATAACTAGACTTGTTTATACTAAAGTATATGGAATAATGACAACAACCACAGCAGTAAACACATACTGAGTACTTGGCTCTGTCAGGCTCTTTTCTTCGCATTCCTTACCTGTCACCACACACCTACAGCACAGGCACTGCTCCCAGCCCCAATGTGTAGACAAGGTGACTAAGACGCAGATGGTTAAGGAACTTGGAGAGGAGGCCGCAGGGCCAGGAATTCTGGCTCTAATGATGACTTGATATCACAATCTTTCCTTTTTTTTAAATGAGGGAGGGGATCTCAGAGCCGGTTAACACTATAGGAAATCAATGAAAACACTTATCCGTAAAGATAGAGGCACCCCTATGTTCACCGAAGCATTATTTACAATGGCCAAGGCATGGAAACAGCTTCAATGTGCATCAGTGGATGACAGGATAAAGAAGACGTGACACACACACACACACACACACACACTCACACACAGAATGGAATACTACTCAGCCATAACAAAGATGAAATATTGCCATTTGTGACACGATGGGTCTTGAGAGTGTTAAGCTAAGTGAAATAAGTCCGATGGAAAAGAACACAAACTATATAATCTCACTTGTATGTGGCACAGAAAACAAAAAGTAACCAATGTACTAACAAAATAAACTCAGAAACCGAAAACAATGTGGTGGTTACCCAAAAGGAAAGGGAGTGGGAGAGGGCAAAGGGAGTCAGACATATGACACCCTGAGGAAATTAGACTTCCAGCTGGGAGCTTGTGATAGAGTTTACAGATGTTGAATTATAATTCTGTATACCTGAAAATTATACCATGCTATGAACCAGTGTCATCACAATAAATTTAGTTTTAAAAAAATAGATCATCGATAGGGAAAGGGATAGGCTAGCCTGGAAGCCATGCAACAGTAAGTCCTCGCTTATTGTCAACAGGTCCTGCGACTTTCAGTGAAACGACCTGCGACAGAGCCAGTGTTACCATAAGCTAACTGACAGGAGAGTTCAGCTCCTAGGGAACCTCATCAGCGTCCTAACGAAATGACGTTATAGGCGGGGGGCCTGCTGTACGCGCACAGAGCTTAGCAGGGAGGCTTCTGCTGAAAGCCGTCAACATCGCTTTACTTGATTTCAGTTGGGAGGAGATTTTGTTTTAATCTAGGAGAGCTACTTGAATTTTTTTTCTTATTACTGATTTTTTATAGAGGGAGAGGAAGGTAGAGAGAGACAGAGACAGAAACATCAATAGGCTGCTCCACTCACCCGCACACCCATTGGTTGTCCCCCGTGTGTCTCCCAACCAGGGACTGAACCCACAACTTTGGTGTGTCGGGATGATGCTCTGACCAGCTGAGCTGCCTGGCCAGGGCAAATACTCCTTGATTTTCCCAATACCAGGATATCTGAAGAGGTGAAAGAAGAGGGGGGAGATTTTCAGAGTAAAGTCCCTGAATGGCAAGATGGGAGCATGGCCGGTAACGGTTTGGAGCAGAGTAGTAACACTGGCTGAACTGGAAAAACTACAAAGTACAAAGCCAGAGTGCCGCTGTCCACAACACTCCCTGCAGTGCGCTGGCCAGGGCCCAGCAGGGGCTCTTCCAGCTTCCGGGCTCAGTAAGAGAGATTTGGGAGTTTCCCCAGTATTTAGGGTGTAGCCTGAGGCTCATTCCTGTCCACAAGGAAAAATAATGTTCACAGTTAGGGTTTGGCAACTTTTCCTGCCATTCCATCCCTGTGCAAGGGATAAAATGGCAATGGCCCTATGACTTTAGCCACTGCAGAAGCTATAAATTCATCCCTAAGTACATCCTGCAAAGACCCCCACCAAAGCCTGCTTTGTCGGAGCTTAGAGTTAGATGGCCTCCAGCTACCTTAAAACACAGCCATATGCTCCCTGGTATTACAGGTCTTATTATGCAAGGCTCCTCCCTGATCCCAGAGGAGACCAAACGACATGCCATTGCTTGCTTTTGCTTCCTATTCACATTTTAAAATAACAGAATGAAAAGAAAAAAAAAAAAATCCAGCCACAATTGGCTCCAGTTGGTGTGAATAATGAGATGTGGTTGTCAGATTCCTGGGCAGCTGCCAGCCTGGCCAATAGCTGGCCAGATACTGTGCCCACTCCTACACAGGGTAAGGAGCACAATTCTAAATGAGGTCAAGTTTCAGGCGACTTGAAATTTGGCATTTGGGTGTGGGACGAAACCATCTAGGAATTAAAATCTTCCTCGCCTTAAGCACTCTCCGTAAGAAAGGGGAAAGATTGGAATGAGATGGAGCTTCCTCGGTTTTGGAGAGCAAGTCTTGCCCAATTGAAACCTGGTCCTTCCCTTTTTTGAAGTTTGTGATGGAAGAATCCTGGCTTTGACAAGTTGGCAGTAATCCTTATGATCTATTTTACTGGGATATGGATACACACACCCACCCACCCACACACACACATACACACACACACACTGCAAAACTGGAGAGCAGACCCTGCCTGTGATCATTAGACAGACTGGACCAAGTGCCTCAAGCCTTTGATGCCCCTGACATATTATTTTCTGGATGGTGTCCAGCAACCCAATGCAGAATAGCTTTTTCTCTACTGTATCCAGATGGCAAATGGAAGAGATCAAATTCAACAGTTTCAGGGTTAACCTTAATGGATGTGAAAGGCTGGCTTCTCTACCAGCTTTTCAGGGATCCACAATACAAAAAAGGCCTTTGAACAAAGAGACAAATAATTGGCTTCCCCCACCCCCTCTCTTCAAAACTGAAGCATGGATGTGGTAATCTGGTTCAGATCCATCTTCTGGTTGAAAAGGACAGCCAAATATCTGATCAGTTCTAATCACTGACACTCGTGACACTTTCTTTTCCTTTTCCTTTTTTTTATTACAGTTTTGCAGGTTTTTAAAATGCATTTTAAATTAAGGAGGGAACGAAAGGCTCTCATGATACTTTCTGTGAAGTTCAGATGAATGTTTTGTTCTTCATATTCTGAACAGCTTTCCCCCACCTCAGGCAAATATTAATATTCCTCTGAAACTTTAATATATACGTGTGTATATATATATATATGTGTGTGTGTGTGTGTGTGTGTGTATATTTCTAAACATTTTAGCAGCAGCATCCTATAGTAAGATTCTCACACCCCCACTGAAAGCTGAATTTCAAATTGGCTAGCATGAACCGTACACATTTGTGTTACTGGATGAGCATAACTTGGACTTCACTCTAAAGACATCTGTGCAGGAAGCGATAAGGTATGAAGGTCTATCTCACTCTCCAGACTTATTCAAGTACCATGTAGAAGTGCCTCATTATAAAACTATTTCACATGAAAGTCCTATGGTGTAGATCATAAGACAGGCTCTGTAATGCGTGAGTGGTAGAGGAGGCACGTGAGGAGGAGGGCCCAATATCTGAAAGAAGGGAACAAGTTTAACTTCTGTGAGTCAGCACAACAGAGAGAGCGGAATTTAAAGGAGTTCTTAACCTGGGTTGATGAGATTGTGCACGAGGTCCTGAGAGTTTATGTACATATTTTTCTGGGTAGAAGGTCCACATTTTAATCAAAGGAAATAGTGACTCCTCCTCCCACCAAAAAAGTATAAGAACTCTTAGAATAAGACTTAATAGAAACAAGATGAGGTACATTAACATATCTAAGGAAAGACCAGGCCCCCTGGATGGGTGGAAGCTTAGAAAGACAAGCTCTAAGGGGAAAACCTTGGCCATCTGTTTACAGAGCTGACCAAGGGAAGCGGTGCTACAACACAAGCCAGCACCGCGCTGCCCGAGGACTGAGTGCCACAGTGGAGATGGAGCTCTGGGCTATCATAGCTCGATGACACTAGCCAGTGAGGTGGTTCAATGAACACCCCTTGCTCTGACTCCACACCTATCGAGCTACCTTACTTAGTAATTTGGCTTCCCAAGTAAATTTGCCTGCAAAAAGAGACTACGACAATCAATGAATAAAAGCAGCTGGCATCCTAACCGTTCTGTCTTCATATATGATATGTGGTGTGGGTGTGTGCACATGTGTGTGCGGAGAAACACGTGAATTCGTCTAAGAAATGTCTACCTCACTTGGCTTCTAGGATGTCACCTTTGACGTTTTCTTCCATTTCTCTGGCTACCACTACCTCAGCGGGGTCCTTCCATCACCCCACTCTCTTAATGTTGGCATGCTCACAGGCTCAGGACTCGGACCTCCTCTCTTCTGCTAAAGATACTGCCCAGATGATCACACCCAATCCCTTTGTGTCTCTGTCTAGACCTCTCTCTTGGGCTTGGTCTCGTATGTCTAACTGCCCACCTGCCACCTAGATGTTCAATAGGCATCTAAACACCACATGTCTAAAACTCAACTCCTGATCTACCCCCACCAAAGCTTTATTTATTCCTCTTTCATTTCACTCTACCAGTTGCTCTGGCCAAAAACCTGGGAATCATTCTCGACTCTTTCCTTTCTTTCATCCTACATCTCATCAGTAAAAAAAATCTTGTTGGTTCTACATACTTGAAAAAAGTAAATACCCAGAATCTGACCACTTCTCACGAAACCATCTCGACTGCTCATCCAAGTCCAAGCCACCAGCCTCTCTCGCTTGAATCTTGTACTAGTCCCTCACGGGTCTCCTTGCTTCTGTCTTTGCTCCTCTATTCTATTTTATTTTAACACAACAGCCAGAGTGAGGCTTTAAAACCTACAACAGATCAGGTCATTGTTCCACACAAAGCCTTTCAGTGGCTTTTCAACTCAATCTGAGTAAAAGACACAATCTTTACAATTGTTTCTGAAGTCCTATACAATTGACTCCCTCACTTCCACCTTCCTATCGGCCTTCTGACTTCATGTCCTAGCACCACCATGGGCAGCATGATGCAAAACCCACCCAAGTTTAGGACACTGGCTCCCACCCCTTCTAGCTAGGTACCTTTGTTGCTCCTGTGGCAAGTTACTTAACATCTGTTTTACAGATCCTCATTTCATTTGTAAAATGGGGCTCGTAACAGGACTGCTTTATAGGGTCATATGAGAATTAAATGAGTTAGTATTTGCAAAGCATTTATCAAAGCATCCAAAACATAGTTAGTACTATATAGTATGTGTTAAATAAAGGAAATGCTCGCTCTTCCTCAGCCTCCTTGCTGGTCTTCAAACATGCCAGGATAGCCCCCCCCACTTAGGCCTATCCATTCTTGTTTCCTCTGTTTACCCCAGTATCCACCTTGTACGTATTCTCACCACCTTCACGTCACCGGCCTGGAGACCTTTGCTGAGCACCCAATTTAAAACTGCAAGAGCCCTTCTCCTCTTCCTGCTTTATTTTTTTCCCCATACCACTTACTCTCATCTAACATACTATATATTTCAATTACTCGTTTATTATTTGTCTCTCCCTCTGGAATGTCTGTGTTTTTCACTGGTCTATCTCCAACGCCTGGCGCATAGTAAGTGTTCCACATCTGTTGACTACATCGATACATATAAAATATTCACAACCTGTCATGCCCATGAATTGAAGATGAGGACAGAGCTCACCAGTGGACAGATCCAAATAATATCCCAGTGAACAGGGCCTTTTAATAGTTCAGGGGACACCAGGTACAAATGGCCCAACATGTCTTATGTGACTAGACAAATGGGAGAAGAGCCGATGTTGACATTTCTTTAGATGTTGACTTTGTCGTCTTCTCACCTCTTGAATACTCTCCTAAATCGATTAGAAGGCCTAGGACACTAGCTTTCTACCTAACTTCCATTATCCAAGAAGAGTTCAGTTATCAGATAGATTTTCCATCCAATACACTAGCATTCCACACTTTAGACTGATCTCTTCAACCTCAACCACCTAGTCCCACCCTGGACCTTGTTAGCACCCCAAATTCTTCCTTTTTCTGAAATTATATAAATGTCAACATTCTACTCAGTCGACAACCTTCCACCTTTCAACTCTTTCATGCTCAGTCCCACTATACCTGCTCTCCAAACTCATTTAAAAAGTCATAGCCTCCGACTTGAACTTTCTTTTCCTGGTGCAGCAGTGCCTGTCCATCCCCTCTTCTTCCCTCCCCCGCCTCGCCCCAAAGGCCAGTCGCATGGACCATACTCTCATTAGCAACCCCGTGTCCCCTGGTCGGTCTGCCCCTACAGCCACGCTGAAGCTCCGAGCCTGGATCAAGGCTCAGACAACTAACGCTTCACTTACACACAATAGCTGAGCACTCTTGGTGAAAAAACTCAAACTATGCAGAATCCACCTATTAATTATTTATGGTTTTTAATTCCAATTAGACTCTCAAATCGCAATACTGTTTATTGAACCCTTTTCAAAAACTTGTGTAATGCTCACAGTGTAGCTGGTACAGTTCTAGACACCTTTAAATATTAACTTGTTTACTCTTCACAGCAATCCTCTGAGACAGACACTGTACTAGCCTCTGATTTACAGATGAAGAAATGAAGGCACGGAAAGGCTGAGCTGCCCTGCTCAGGACATACTGCTAGACAGGGATTTCAGTGCTAGGGTGTATTAGCTCCAAACCCTGGTAGTCTGGCTACAGAGTTCTAGCTTTTAACTTATAATTCATCCCACAGGTGAAGAAAATTGGGTACAGAGAGGTTCGGTAACTTGCCCAAGGACATCTAACTATCACGTGGAAGAACCTGGACTTGAGCCTAGTCTGACTCTAGAGTCCATGCACTAAAACCTCTGACCTATTCCATATTCCACCTCCTTGTGTCTTAAGCCCCCCGAGATGACTATACCCTCAGGTTTTGGAGTCCCTAGATTTCCTGTCCCATTCTTAGCTAACTAACTGAGCTAGACCCACAGCTATCTCTACCCCTTTCCCAGTCTCGGAGTTGATCAGCCTCTCCTTGCATTCAATCATTTGCTCTGGATTACATTTCTTCCACTTCTTTTTTTTTAAAAGATTTTATTTATTTATTTATTTATTTATTTATTTATTTATTTATTTATTTTTAGGGAGGGGAAGGGAGGGAGAAAGAGAGAGAGAAATATCAATGTGTGGTTGCCTCTCACATGGCCCCCACTGGGGATCTGGCCTGCAACCCAGGCATGTGCCCTGACTGGGAATCGAACTGGCAACCCTTTCGAACTGGCGACCCTTTGGTTTGTAGTCCTCACTCAATCCACTGAGCTACACCAGCCAGGGCCATTTCTCCCATTTCTTTCCATCTCTTTCCCATACCCTCAGCCCCTAAATCATTACTGGCTCCTAGAACCACGCGCAGCCTCAACTCTCTTCCATTCTAAGAGCCCTTACCTCCAAACACTCACCTAATGAGTTTTACCTCCCTTCACCCTCTCGGCCACTGGCCTCATTCAGCCTCGTTCCCTCACCTCTCACATCACTGCAATTACCGTCCTGTACCCATAACTTCTCTAACAACTTTGTTGTTGCTAATATCATTGGTGATAACCCAACTGTAAATTTTAATGGATAATTCTTCATCTTTGTCATACTCTACCACTGTCTCACTCTTTATTCTTTTTCTCTGAAATTCTCTACCCCCTGGGAACCCTCAGCTCCACACTCCGGTGAGTCTTCTCTCACCTCTGTCTCTGTTTGGAATTCTTTGACTCTGGTCTCTCTCCAAGTTTGAGCCTATAGTGGGTTAAAAAACCCTGATTTAAAAAAAAATTGTTTACCACTTGACATGCTTTTCTTGATGCCCTCTCTGTGTTAAAAACAAATGTAAGTGTTATTCCGCTGTCAGTAATCCCGTCAGTGGTCACGGCTTTGTTACTTCTTTTGGAAGAGACATTCCTCTCTTGCCCCGTCCCTTCTCACACGTGCTCCAAATGGAAGCTGGTGACCCTCCCTCCACATGGTTGGTCTACAGGAGGGCGTCTGCCTTTCAAGAAGACAGGTTCGTGGAGGCCTGACCAAAGAGTCTGCTATTTAGACAGAAAAATAAGATGAGAGGACAAGCTGTCTCTATTTGAGCCATAGATATGTTAATATATTCCCAATCAAAATTAAGGACACATGGTCTGCCAAAGAATTTCTGGTCCATTTCAGAATGTGAAAAACAATGTGGGAAATGTCACGTGGATGCTGACACATCGGAGTTTCCAAGACATTTAAAAAGTTCACGGGTACAGTTGGTCCTCAATTTACCAAGCTGTCTGGCCACCGTAGGCACAGACTCACCAGGAAGATGCTGCAATCATGCCTCTTCCAACAGAGATGGCATTCTGTGGCAGTTTCCTGGTTATGCTTGGTTGATTCTAGGTTTTATTAAACATGCAAATGATAAACTGGTAAGCAAGTGTAACAATAAAAATTTCCTTACCAACTACCATTTTAAAAGAAAAACATATAAGTTCTTTGTAACGTAGATATAAATCCTGCCTAATTCACACTATTCTACTCTTATCATGGTGCAAAGAAAAATGCAATAGCATTAGGTTGAAAGTTTACAAATGGCTTTACTGTTGACATACTATAACAGTGCAGTGAGACTTAGGGTTTTTTCCTATATTTACACAGAACATGTCATTATGTTGTCTATATAGCAACAGAGCTACGCATGGTTTGACATGTTGCTTTAAAGGGATCTGAAATAAACAATTAAGAAAAATGGCACCCTCACTGGTGTGGCTCAGTGGACTCAGTGTCTGCCTGTGAACCAAAGGGTCTCTGGTTCGAATCCTAGTTGGGGCACATGTCTGGGTTATGGGCCAGGTCCCCAGTAGGGGGCACACAAGAGGCAACCACACACTGATTTTTTTTAAAAAATGGCAAAGTTGATACAAGTGAACTTTTAATTTCTTTCATGAGCTGAAGAAAAAATACTCTTGAATATAAAAGCAAAAACTACGTCAGTCATTGTATAGGAATACGGCACATTGACTGAACCAATTTCTTGAGGCAAAACTATCCTCAAAATAAAATCTCCTCATCTTAATTCTTAATCCTGTACTTCTCTATACACAGAGGTAACAAGCTTTAGTATAATATACAGAGGTAGAAAACTCCAGTATAGTTAGTCACACCTGTGAAAAATAAAACTGGGGCTAGCAGGAAAATTCACAGCCTGCTTGGAAAACCAGTACAATAAAATTGGTATTATCTCCCAATCATCTGGATTTTTGGGGCAATAATGAGATCACTTTTAACTCTAGCAAGCACTGAGCATCTTCTGTAATTAAACTACTTAAAAATATACACAAAATGTATGGTTTAAACTGAACGATACGCTAAATGCCAATGGTACGTACTTTCTCTTATCTCAGTGGTTTTATTTTTCACTGACTTCTTTACCTCAATAAATATTTACTGAGATCTTTCTGATACAGGAATTAATATGGCAAAGACTTAAGTAATACCTCATTTTCTCACATGTATAGTCATCATAGCTGAGGTGCAACCGAAAGAATCCTTCCTGCCCACCCTTCACTATAGGAGGTAGCCAGGTACATACTCCTGGTGAGGTCTGCCTGCTAAAGGGCAGCCTAAGCCTAAGCCTGCGAAACAAGGTCTTTTACAAACTGTTTCCTGCTGGAGTGTTCACGAAAAGGTCTAAATAAAACAAGAGCACGTTCTATAGCCTATAGCCTATAGCCAAGCAAATGCCTATAAACAGAGACAGAATATAAGGAAGGCTGTGTTAACTTCTATAAGGACAAAGTCCTATAAAACTTCAAAATGTCAGCAATCATTTTCAGCTTCAGAACAAAGTTTTCTGGAACCTACATATGAGTGTTTTTTGTTGTTATTTTTTGTCATTTCTTGTCTCGTTTTTAAAGAATAGTGGAATACAGATAAGCACAGGAAGACAGGCCTTTCCAAGAAGAGAGAATGGTTTTAACAAAGAAGTAAAAGTCGGGGGAAGAAGTAAAAGGGAATAGCTCTGAGCAAACTTGGCAGTTCTGTGAACTCCAGGGCAAAGGACCCACGTAAGACAGCAAAGGCCTACAGGGTGGTTTGGGCCTGGACAGTGAAAGGTCTTGAACGTGGGGCCATAAGGAGTCTGAATTTATGAGCAGCCCCCAAAGTTTCTGAGCAAGGGAACACCATAATCCGAGCTCTGCTTCTGGGACATTAATCTGGCCAGACCAATTTTTTTGTGGTGGGGGGAAGGAAGAACAGAAAAATGTGGAGATGGGGGAAATCAAAGAATTATTAAGGTTGGTGAGGGTGAAGGAGAGAAAGGTTATTGAGTTGAATTACACATAAATGAAGAAATAATCAGCCAGGCATGCAGGGCCCACTAAGTGCTGTGCCCTGGCCAAGATATACAGGGCAGGATCTCCAATCCACATAAAACTCCTGTGATGTATTATTATTGTTACTTTGCAGATGAGAAGACTGAGGTTTGGCGAGGTCAAATAACTTGGCGGGCAACGCACAGTTAGCTGTGTGGTGGAGCCCGGCCCGTCTGATCCCCACACTCACACACCTTCTGCTTCACCACCCGTCATCTTAGTGACGAGCCAGTCCATTTTAAAACGAGAAGTATATTGTTCGTGCGACCGTTTATCCTCCTGGACACGTGCTTCTCTAGGTTATGGAGTCTCACCGCTTGGTGGCACAGGGGGCGGGAAGGGGAGGTGGCTGGGAAGTTGTCAGCCACTGGAGAAGCCAAAGCTACCTGCAAAGGAGGATGTTCCTCCACAGCCACCACGGCCAGGTAACCAGTATCCACAGAGGGCCAACCTGGCTCTCTCCCCAGAATTGGCAAGGGCTCCGCCGAGTCTGGTTCTTAATATCTCCCTCCGGACTCCACCTTTATCCTGCACACTTACCCCAGCCCAAGAGATCTCTCTTCTCGCAAATTTATGAACTGGCTGCTTAGACGATTCTCCCACGGGAGGAGAGGAATCCAGCTCGGGGCTTGGAGTAAACAGCTCCACTTCCCTTCACCATTACGTTCTCCCACTTCCCCAAAGGGGCCCGAAGTAATACAGCGAGTAAAGCGCGGGGCCGAATTACATAAAGGAGAAGGGCCCATGCAAAGTCTCTGTTCATGGGGAAGGCAAGAAACAGTTTGCGAGGAGCCCTTTGTTTGGTATGTAAAATAAATTGTTCCACGTTGCTAATTTTAAAGCCTCGACAGCATCCTAATTAATGCACTAATTGATCATTCACTTTAATTTAATTAGTGAATGAGAGACCCCTTTAAGAACCCTTTGGAATGAGAATCCTTTAGAATAAAATTCTGACTTGTCCCCTGCTGAAATGGCACCCAGCACTAATTACTTTCATCTTTCCCACCTTTCCGCTTCGTACCTCTGCTACTTTGGAAGAAAGTACTCTAGCCATAAATCCCAATTAGGCCCTAGATAGTGGTCCCGGCCATCCATCAGCTTCAACACTCACCACTTCCCCTCTGCCTGCCGGGCTGTGCACAGGTTGACCTTTTCGCTATAGACTGTGTGTAAACAGAACTTCCTACATGCACCTTGGGACTCATGTGTTAAAAGACCCTATTTTACACAGGGTAATCCTAGTGGCAGTAGCCAAATAGAGACATGGAGATAAATTTACAAGACAGCTTTGCTCTGTTCCCATAATTCATCGAGCCAAACAAGACTGTAGGAACAGCAACAACAGGATGATTTATAATTGCTACTCGGCGTGTCACCGTGGTGAGATGGGTAAGTGGCCTTCCTGGGACAGATTTAAAAGGTGCAAAGCAGTTATCAGCATATTATCACAGGCAATTTGTTTCAGAATTTAATGCCATTTTATTATTTATTATAGTTAGTGTACAGGTTGGAATCAGATGACCTGGGTTTACACTGTGGCTCTCACACGTGCTAACTAAATGACCTTGGGCCAGTCCTTTAGTCTCTCAGTATCCTCATCTATGAAATGGGACTAATATTAGCTCCCATGTTGGTTATGAGGATTAAATGAACTAAAATATGACAAGTACTTAAAACCAGGCTTGGTACGTGGTGAGCACCCAACAGGTGTGTGCTGGTATCACTCCCACATCAGCACATTTGGTGATGACTGAAATTGCAACAGGGCTCCCCAATAAACCACACGTTCAACTAATTTTAGTGCCAACGAAAAACAATGTCCACTGAACTAAACCTTTAAAGAATACTGGTATTCATTTGTTTAAATTTGCCATCTTACAAAACTGGTTTAAGAAATAAAGACAATGGAAATTTAATCGGTAACTAAAACTTTTAGATGACTAACTAGTGAAACTTTGTATAATCTAGCGAAGGTTAATGAGACTGCATGAAGTGTTTTGGAAATGACAAAGTGCTATTTTAGAAGAGGGTATTATTATTAGTGAGAATAACAGACTCCACTTGAAAATGTTTAACAAGGCCAGATACGTCCTTTCATTTTATGCTTTCAAATACCTTCATGAAATACCTACAAATACCATCCCCAGAAGCTGGGATGAGCAGCAATGTAACCAGGGGCATCCAGTCAAGGGTCCTACACACGGGGAGCTGCCTGGCTCTGTGATGAGTTCCAGCCAGGACACCAGGACGGGAATGAGAAGGACAGACGGACATCCCTGTACATTGTTCAGCGTCCTGGCCTAGAGGGCAACGGACAGTGAAGCAAAAGTTGTGAGAATCTCTAAGCATTAGAAATCAGGGTGGCTTCACTCTGCTTTTAGGAGACGGAGGGGCAGTCAGAGAGGCGGTCCCTTAGCCAACCAGAGTAGGTTCAACAGATGCAAGGAAAACTGTGTGCCTAGAAAAAAAAGAGCTATACGTAAACATTTTAAAAATATTTTATTTTCTTTACTTTTAGAGAGAGGAGAAGGGAGGGAGAAAGAGAGGGAGAGAAATATCAATGTGGGAGAGATCAGTTGCCTCCCCCACACCCCTGCTGCTGGACCCAGCCCACAACTCAGACATGTCCCCTGACCGGGAATCGAACCAGTGACCTTTCAGTGTGCAGGCCGGCGCTCAATCCACTGAGGCACACCAGCCAGGGCTATAGGTAAATTTCTTTTTTATTACACTGTTACTTATGCAACTCCTACACCGAAGACATCATATTCAAGGGTAGGAAAGGGCTGCAAAGTGTTTAGTTTACGCCTTTCTTGACAACACATTCACTAGTTTCCAAAAGTGAACGGGCAACACCAAGGCAACTCTAGGTAAATTTTGATAAATGACTGGAGGGCCAATAGAACTCAGATGATGGGGCAGTGAGAAGACCTAGCTATGACCTTGCTTCGCTCAGAATGCAGGCAAGTTAAGAAAAAGTGTTAAGCCTCCAACTGGGAATAAAAGAGTATTGCTCAGAAATGATATATAGAGCAAACTGTAAACGCCTGAGCAGAGTTAAATTAAGTCAAGCTGGAGCCAATGGATCATCCCTGTGCCTATAAATTATCTCTCTGCATCCAGTGTCTCCCACTGGCAGAGCGGCTTCCACCCTAAACGAGTATATTTGTCTGTGGATATTCAGGAAGCAGGCTCAGGCCTCCTGTTGCAGTCTCTAGAAGAGACATTCTTGACCCCTGAGCGGTGCTGGGAGAATGGAATCAAGAGCAGACCTGGAGTAAGTGCTCTGGAGGCTGGAGGCCAAGGAGTCATAACGGCGACCGAGGGAATCCATAAAATCACCTTTGTGCTCAAAGATCAGCACACTGTGCAGACGCGAGCTGTGTTTGGAGAGAAAGAAGAAAGGGGGAAAAATGGACTGCTATTATCTTAAGTACTTATGCAGCTTTAGATAAATAGATTATAGGTTGCATTTCACTGATAAAATACATATATATCAAAGTAAATACTCCCAAACTACTCATTTACAGGGCAGCTCCTTAAAACTAACCCATCCATCACACACGTTGCAGAGCCGTCAAACTCACTCGGATATTTAAGGAAGCTGAAGTAGTTTCCAACCTGCATCATAAAACATCCAAGATTGTGTGGCCCCTGGTGTGTGGTGGAAGCGGGGTGGTGGGCAGAGGGGCCACCCAGCAGGGCTGAAGCTGCTCCTCCACTCCCCAAACCAGAAAAGCTCTGCTTTCATTGGTTTTATCTAACCTGGGTTCACCTGAGATTGTATTAGATAACAGACCGCTACTGGCCACGTGGGAAAAGCTTAGGCAAGGCTGAGTTTGAATCTTGCGTGGCCATTTACTTGCTCTGTGACTTGGGAAAGTGAGCTAATGTCTTAGTGCCTTAGTTTCCTTTTTTATAAAATGGGTAAAATGATATGTGCGGGGCTGTTGTGAGAAGTAAACAATATAAAATATGTATAGCACATAGGATAAGGCATTATTATCACATAGCAAGCACTAGTGAAAGGTTAGTTCCTTTTCTGAAAGACATACAGGGGTGTGTGTGTGTGTGTGTGTGTGTGTGTGTGTAGGCTTAAATACAGGTATAAAGGTATAATTGTGCAAGCCTCTGCAGACAGCTCTATCACCTGCAGCCATGCAGCAGATGTGCTGAGAATGGACGTGGGGTCAGCCTCACACTCCTCTGCATTTTCTGGCTGTAGCTGCCATAATACGGCTGGCATAATCCCTCAGCATTTATCTACTGTTCCTCATTGATAGTTCCAGCAGTTACTATCAGCTTTTATTAGCTACTCAAAGATAGTTTTAAAAATTTAAATATTACTGTTTCGAATAAGCTAAGTCAGTTCACAAGGAAAACCCACTCTACAGAGCACTTTAAACAAACGGACTCCTAGACTGACTGCGCTTAAAAAGAGCTTGAGAGCGGATCCACAGAACACCTTTACTGCCCATTTAAGAAAAGCACAGAGAGATGCAGAGACTGATCAAACTGGCACAGCTATCATCTTGCAAAATTCCAGATGGCTACAGCAGGTCCTGATGGCTCTCCACGCTAATGAGCTCATGTTGCATGTTGAACGGACGATACACGGCAGAGAAGAGCTAAGGGGAAAGTCACTGAAACACTGCCCCGTTTTAAGGTCACAGATCCACAATGACTAAATGCAAAATATGGAACAAAATTTTATTATCCTAACTCCCAAATTAATTAGCTTTGTGACATTAGGCAAGTTACTTAATTAAAACTTACTTCCTCATCATCTGAAAGAGGATGCTGCCCTGGCCTTGGCTCAGTTGGTTGGAGCGTCATCCCACACACTGAAAGGTTTCAGGTTCGATCCTGGTCAGAGCACGTCCCTAGGTTGTGGTACCATCCCCAGTCAGGGTGTGTGTGGGAGGCAACCGATCACTGTTTCTTTCTCACGTCCATGTTTCTCTTTCTTACCTTCTTCACCTCTCTCTCCAAAATCAATAACTGTATCATTGTGTGAGGATTATAAAAAAATAAATGATGCTAATATCTGCCTTAAAGCCTCATTATGAACAATATCTCTTGTGGTATTCTTGCCAAAATCCATAACCTCGTCTAATCATGAGAAAACATCAGACAAGCCCAAACTGAGAGTCGTTCTACCAAACGACTGACCAATTTTCTTGAAAAGTGCCAAGGTCGTGAAAGACTAAGGAAGTGCTGTACATTGAAGGAGACACGACAGCTAAATGCAATATGGGGTCCTGGAGTTGATCCTGGACCGGGAAGAGGCCAGTGGAAAACCTGGTGAATTCTGAAATACTAGGCTAGTAGCTAGTACTGTACCAAGTTAAGTTCTTGGCTTTCATCATTGGATTATGACTGTGTGAGAGGAACCTTGGTGAGTGGTATACAGGAACATCAACCAAGCTAACGAAATTAAAGCAGTAATCAAGAAACTCCAATCAAACGGAAGTCCTAGACTAGATGACTTCACAGGTGAATTTTACCAAACATTCCATAAAGAACTAACACCTTTCCTTCTCAAACTATTTCAAAGACTTCAAGAGGAGGGAAGATTCCCAAGCTCATTTTATAAGGCCAACACTATCCGAATGCCAAAACCAGATAAAGACACAGCAAAAAAAGAAAATTATAGGCCGATATCCCTGAAGAAAATAGATGCTAAAATCCTCAACAAAGTATTAGCAAACGGAATACAGCAATACATCAAAAAGCTCATACACCTTGATCAAGGGGCATTTATTCTGAGAATACAAGGTTGGTACAACATTTGCAAATCAATAAATGTGATACACCACATGAACAAACTGAAGGATAAAAACCATATGATCATATCAATAGAGGCAGAAAAAGCATTTGATAAAATCCAGTACCTATTTATGATAAAAACTCTCAGCACAGTGGGAATAGAGGGAACATACCTAAACATAATAAAGGCCATATATGACAAACCCACTGCCAGTATCATAAAAATTACAAGTGTTCACCTTAAGTTCAGGAACAATACAGGGATGTTCACTTTCACCTCTTATTCAACACAGTGTTGAAAATCCTAGCCATAGCAATCAGATAAGAAGAAAAAATAAAAGGCATCCAAATTGGAAAGGAAAAAGTATAACTGTCTTTATTTGCAGATAATATGATATTGCACATAGAGAACCCCAAAGATTCCACCAAAGACTACGAGAACTGATCAATGAATTCAGCAAAGTAGCAGGATACAAAATTAATATCCAGAAATCAGTTGCATTTTTATATACCAATAATGAACTATCAGAAAGGAAAATTAAGAAAACAATCCCATTCCCAATTGCTTCAAAAAGAATAAAATACCTGGGAATAAACCTAACCAAGAATGTAAAAGACCTGTACTCAGAAAATTACATCACCTTGAAGAAAGAATTGAAGAAGATACAAATAAGTGGAAGCACATATCATGTTCGTGGGTAGAATTAACATCATTAACATGTCCATGCTACCCAAAGCAATCTATGACTGCAAATCTATGTGTTGAATCTAGATTCAACACAACTCTTATCAGGATACCAATGATATACTTCAGAGAACTAGAGCAAATATTTCAAAAATTTATATGGAACCACAAAAGGCCCTGCACAGTGACAGCAATCCTGAGAAAGAAAAACAAAGTTGGAAGATTATGCTACCTAAAAATCAAACTATACTCTAAGGCCACGGTAATCAAAACAGATGATACTACATAAAAACAGATACATAGATCAATGGAACAGGATAGAGAGCCCAGAAATAAACCCACACCTTTTTAGTCAATTAATATTTTACAGACGAAGCAAGCACGTACAATGGGCTAAAGATAGTTTATTCAATAAATTGTGTTGGGAAAATTGGACAGGTACAAGCAAAACAATGAAACGAGACCCACTTCCTTACACCACACACAAGAATAAATTCAAAATGGATTAAAGACTTAAATGTTAGATCTGAAACCATAAAAATCCTGAAACAAAACATAGGGGCAGTAAAATGTCAGATATTGCTCATAGCAATGTTTTATCTAATATTATCTCCTCAGGCAAGGGAAACAAAAGAAAAAATAAACAAATGAGACTCCATCAAACTAAAATTTTTGCACAGCAAAGGAAACCATCAACAAAATAAAAAGACAACTCACAAAATGGAAAAACATATTCGCCAATACATCTGATAAGGGGTTAACATTTAAAATTTATAAAGAACTTATAAAACTCAACACCAAAAAACCAAACAATCCAATTTAAAAGATGGGCAAAGGACCTGAATAGACACTTCTCCAAAGAGGACATACAGCTAGCCAATAAACATGAAAAGAGGCTCAATGTCACTAATCATCAGAGAAATGCAAATTAAAATCACACTGGTCAGAATGGCTATAACTAATGAATGAACAAATAACAAATGCTGGCAAGGATGCGGAAAAAGGGAACCCTTCTGCATTGTTGGTGGAAATGCAGATTGTTGCAACCGCTGTGGAAAGCAGTGTGGAGGTACCTCGAAAAATTAAAAAAGGGATCTGGCTTTCGACCCAGCTCTCCAACTTCTGGGAACATATCCGAAGAAACCCAAAACACTAATTTGAAAGAACATAAGCACCCCTATGTTCACGGAAGCGTCATTTACAGTTTTCAAAATACAGAAGCAATCCAAGTGTCCATCAGTAGATGAGTGATTAAAGCAACTATGGGACATTTACACAACGGCATACTACTTGGCCGTAAAAAAAGAAGAAAATTTTACCCTTTGCAACAGCATGGATGGACCTGGCGAACATTATGCTAAGTGAAATAAGCCAGTTAGAGAAAGACAAATACCATATGATTTCACTCGTTTGTGGAATTTAATGAACAAACTGAATTAACAAGCAAAACAGAGACAGACTCACAAACAGAGAGCAGGATGACAGCACAGGGGTGGAGGGATTGAGCAAAAAGGAAAAAGGACTCACGGACATGGGCAATAGTGTGGTGATTATAGGGGGCAGGGGGAGGGAGGGTATAAGGGGGATAAATGGTAGCGTTAAAATACAATAAAAATAAATAAATAAATACAAACAACTTTTGCAACTTTGTAAATCTAAAATTATTTAAAAATAAAAAACTTTAAAAGAGCAATTTTTAAAAAGCCTTGTTGTAAGAAATAAATACAAGGTCAAAACTTTACTACATTGTCTACTTTTTTGCAGGCATAATTCCTTCACCTAATGGCTATACTTAGAGGCCGTCAACAGTGGGAACAGTGTGTTAGTACTGGCCAAACCCAGATCCGGGCAACGAATAATGAAGTGTGGTGTTCAAGTGTGATAAAATGGGGTCATTCTATATTTCAACTGAATGCTTATACATATTCTGGCAAAACTCTACTAACCATCAGTATTATACTCTTTGCACAATAAAACTGTAAGTTGGTGTTTAAAGAAGTACGAATTCTGTGTTTGACTAATGATGACAGGCTTTTATTTATCCAATGCCATCAGCATTTAAACATAACATGTCAGGCCTTCATTCTGACTCTGCGACTACTCTCATCTTGACAGACTTCAACAGCTTTCTGTCAGGCAACACCTGGCAAAATAAACCGTTTTCATATAAATTATAGGCATCTCAAAATGACTATGGCTTGATACTCTGTTATTTCTGTTTTCTCCCTATCTTTTATTTTAAACCTGAGTCTGTATCTAGCCTTGAGGGGCAAAAGCCTGCCTCTGAGATAATTAAAGGCCCCCAAATGCCAAGATTATCACCCCAGGTTTTGCATTTTTAAGAAAGCCTCCTAGGAGCCATAGTTTGTAACAAAGGAGATATGGCTCCTCCGCTTCTGCTTCTCACCTCAGGGAGTAACTGTGCAGCCAAAACTAGTAACAAGCAACTTGGCTATTTTCTAGTTTTAGGTAGAATCATCCATATGATAAATATACATTTCTTTCTATTATACTATTCTCTTGCAAAATAATTTTTGATTTCTACAAAGGTTATGAGATATCATAAAAATGTCTAATGCATCTGGTTTAAGAATTCAATTCTTCCTTCACATATTTCTGCATCTGTTCACAAAATCTCTTTGACTTCAAAGAAAGCTTTTCAAGAGAAAAAGAAGATACACACGGGAAAAGTGGCCATAAATTTTTAGTAGTCATTTTCTAAGGCCATTTTAATAACAGCACTGTGGGACAAGTATCTCTGTGAGACCTAAAATATCACAGATGATATTAGTGACTATGGATTTATATGGAGATTTACACTTTAAAATTTTATTCGAGGTCTAAAAGTGATATATCTTCAATTTAGAATATATGAAAAATATGGAAAGCTTAAAGAAGAAAACTTAAATCATTTTTAATCCACTGCTCAGGAAAACCTAGCAAAACAAAAAAAGAATGGTTGGCCCTGGCCAGGTGGCTCAGTTGGCTGGAACACTGTTCCCTACATCAAAAGATTGGGGGTTTGATCCCTGGTCAGAGCATATGCCTAGGTTGCAGGTTCAATCCCTGCTTGGGGTGCATACAGGATGCAAGCAGTCAATGTTTCTCTCTTACAAGGATGTTTCTCTCTCACATCGATGTTTCTCTCTGTCTCTGCCTCTATTTCTCTCTTCCTTCCTCTCTCTCTAAAATCAATAAACATATCTTCGCATGAGGAAGAAGAGGAAAAAATGGTTGTTTCCTTTCAGTCTTTCTTTTCTTTTTTTCTGTGCATATATGTATATATTTATACAAATATAATATTGTACATACACCGTTAATGCAATTTTGTGTCTCTTTTCAACTGATCTTTCAAATGACTGTGTTAGCCCTTCAAACCATCATTTTTAATGCCTGAAAACTATATGTAGATTTATACTTTAGAAGATGCTCTCACGTTTAATTCTTAGTCTAATCAAAGCTAAATCAAAGGTTTGGAAACACTAATCTGTTCTGGAAATTCTACATCTTGAAACAATCTAGAACAGTTGATTAACTTTAAGATAACCATATTTGTAAGTGCCACTGAAACAATAGATGCTTAAGACATTTTTTCTTTAACACTGGTAATGCTTTACCCCCTTACTCTCCCTGGGCAATCATTAGAGGGCTCTACTTTCTTTTCCTTACTTTTTTCTTTGATTCTCTATTTGTCATGACATCCTTAGCTCTTGAGGTTAGAGTGAGAGGAAGTTGGGGTCTAAGGCTTAGTTACTTTGATACCATAGTTTTTTTTAACATGCTGCTATTGGCTATAAATATAGTAATCAACCAATTCTGGTTCTGCAGAGTCAGACCCCCAAGTTTCAAAGAGGGGAGTATTTGATGGATTTATCTAATTTGAGTCAATTCTGCCCTAACACTGCTGCCTGAAATTTAAAACAACATTTAAATAGCTCTTTTGTTGATGAAGAGCTTTTCAGTATAATATCCTTCATCCTTCCAAGAATCTTGTTGGGCTCATATCAATGAAGAAACTTAGCTACAGAACATTATATGATTTATGGGATGATTAGAAAAACAAGTTGAACTTAAATCTTGGTCTTCATAATCTCATTGCTGTATTTTGATTCACAATCATGAAGCCATAGGGTTTTCCAAAGTTTGAAATAACATGAACGTGTCAACCAGTCCAGTCCTCCTTCCACCCATTTCGCTATGAGAATAAACCCTGTGAGATTAAGTGATTTGTCATGTCATACAGCTAGCAAGTGGCTGGCAAATCTACCCCTGGTTTCCTAACTTCCAGTTTAATGCTCTTTCCAAGATACCACTTACCATACAAAACCGTCACACCTACACAATACAAAACGAATATGCAAAGATGCCAGGAAGCCACCCAGTAATCACAGAATTTTAATTTTTTCCCTACTTCTCATTAGACAGCTACCAAGTGATGCATGGCAAATGCCTACCACTGAGATTACACGTAAATGCCTGACTGGATGAAACACAAACACTTGTCTTTTGCCATGGCGTAAAATTCCAAGCACTGACAGAGTGAAGGCCTCGTCGAGCTCTCAGCAGGACAGAGTGACGGTAACAGCAGTGAAAGGGACAGGACGGCGCACTTCGGCAGATCTACTCTGGAGCAAATAGGGGGACCCAGAATGGAAAATGCACTGCCACAGGGAGGACGTCAGCGGCTGCACCAGTTTAAACCTCCCGATTCCTAACAAGACGTCTTCGCTAGTTTCTCTGCGGGCGCTAAGCTTGCCGTTAGGGTGAGGACCATAAAACAGCATTTGAACCATATAACAAGGTGGGCGGCCCGAGTGGACAGGCGGCGGTGCGCTCCTCCCACCAGGGGTGCGTTACGTCATCACGCATTCTTACAGCGTCGCCACGTTCCGAGTAGAAGGGTAGTCTTAAGCGAGTCGGCGTTAAGAGAGTAACGGCCCGGTACTCTGCAAAGGAAGCCGGAAGAGAGAGGCAAATGGAAGGAGGGAGGGGAGACGAGAAGGACCTAGCAGGATGGGAAACCTGCGGGAGAATGACCAGCCTTGATTACCTGGGGAGCAGGGGCAGGGTCTGGTCCTTTGTGAAGTGCCCGGATGAAGCTCCAGTACCCACGCGTCTTCCGCATTGAGTGCAGCGCCATCTTGAGGAGGGCGGAGCCTTCTTGTCTTGAGTGACGTCCACTCGGAGAGCCAGTCGCAGATTTTCTGCTCTTTTGCTTGGTGCGCCTGCGCGGTAGCCTTCGGGCGCTGGCCGCTTAGCAGCTGCAGAGGTCGGGGTGTCGGGGGCGCCAGTCCGGTCTTTGCAGAGCAGGTGGGGACAGGAATGGGGTGGGGCTTCATTTCAGTGTTTCCGTTGGAGACCTAGTCTTTGCTCAGGCTTCCTGGAGGGAGAGGCTCCTTCGGGGCTATCATTAGCGGCGTTTTAAAACGGAAGAAAGTCAAGGAAGTTACTTTTCAGATCCTAGTTATTCAGAGGCTGCTTTAAAGAAATTTCTGCAGGAATGGGGCCTTCGCAATCCTATTAGAGAGCAGTAAGTGCTCTCTTGAGACCAGTGTGGCCTCAGTTCATCCGTTCTGCAGATCCTAGGCACTGAAGATACAGAGACAGACATGTTCCTTTCAAGAAGTGCATGGCCTAATGGGGTAGTGGATAAATAAATGATGCAGTGCTTTAGGTGTTATAGAAGCACACACCAAGATAGGAGAGGAAGGGTGGTTGTGGTTGTACTTCTCCCTGTCCAGGGAAGGGAATTGGTTTGTTTTGGGTTAAATTATGAGAAGAGTTAACACAGTACTCCCGCATTTGTTAATGCACCCCCAAAGCCCTCAGATGTGTAAGATACGGACCAGTAAAAGCACAACGAAGAGATTCATCAGAAGTCCTTTATGTGTTTTGTTGTATTTGTCCATTGAACGAATACTAAAAATAACCATATTTCCATAGGGAAAGTTAGGAGACAAATGGAATAAGGATGTCCATACTCTTGAACTGAAATCTAATAGGTTAAGTCAAAATTTATAAATCACAACCACACATTAAAATCTCATAAGAGTGGTACAACGTACCGCTGAAGCTCAAGCGTAATTGGTGTAATACAAGCAGGAAAGGAATTGTAGGGATGACGGGGCAAAAAAAAAAAAAAAAGCATCTAAGGAAATCAAGTATCATTTTTCAACAAAACTGACCAGTTTGTTTTTGTCCCTGTTAAATTTGAGGTGCTTATAGTACTACGAAATAGATGGTAATTGAAACCAAGGACGCCTTTGAGACTGCCGGGTAGTGTTTGTGGAATAAATGTGGACGGCTGGGTAATGGAAATTAAAGGGACTAGGCAAAAGATACTTTAAAATCCCTAAAATGTATTATTGAAACGCAGGGAAGAGATTTTGCCAGTGGGTATACAAGTATCTCTTGTAAATGTGACGTTTTATAAAATGCCTAAATATTTTGTACTCATACACACAGCAAAGCATTAAAATACAGTTTGTTTTACAGATGTTATTAATTAGATTCACTGACCTTAGGAATTAGTAAGATTAGATTTATGACATCCTACACCATCTGGATTGTAAAAGCCTAAAAATAAGATGAGGGTTACAGCAGAAAGCTGTCAAAGGGCCTGCCTACTTTATTCCTCAGACAGTAATTTCAGTCTTTTATCTGCTAAGACTCACATGACTGATCATTTCATGGGAGACACACTCCCATTGAAGAAGGCATATCAGAACACAGTGTAATCATTTCAATATCTGTATTTTTAAGTAAATTATTTCCAAACTTAGAAGTAAATTTGAAATGATAAATTTGTGTTTCCTACCACAGTGGTGATCTCTTATACCTATTTTTTTAAATTTATTGATCTTTTTTAGAGAGAGAAAAATATCAACTTGTATTCTACTTATCCATGCATTCAATGGTTGCTTCTTGTATGTGCCCTGAGGGGAGATCGAACTTGCAACCTTGGCATATTGGGACATCGCTCTGACCAACTGCGCTACCTGGACAGGGCTGATGTGATGACTTAGGTGTCATCCAGCCAGCAAGGTTGCTCCTTGGACAGGGGTTGTGTTTTGTACAGTATTTCTCACACTTCCCCCAGTTTGCAATCTAGTGCCTTACCTAGAGTAGGCATATCTTTTAAATCTAAATTTTATTTTGACAAAATACACAAACAATTGTCAGAGGTTGGAAGGCTTTTCACAGCCAGAAGGGACAGCTGACAGCAGAACAGACACTAGATCTGTTAAAAAGAAGCTAGTTTGGTCTGCTTTTGTACTTCTTTACAACATCCTGAAACCTTTTGGTGTCGGGGAAAATATCACTAAAGAGCTCACCGTCATTCAAGCTCACCGTCTTGTGCTCTTCCAAGAAGTACAGTATATTCAGCTTATTTTAATAAGGACTTTAAATGCCAATCCTGAATCTTCAGGAATGTTATTTAGTGCATCTTCTAAGAAAAATCATAAAACACACGTTTGAAATGTTGCCATACAAACTGATTAACATTTAGAAGTTTATGTAATGTGAAGTGCGTTTGGTTACGTGGGAAGTTCACGGACGGAGAATTTCATTGTCCAGCAGTGCGGTTCAGATGAAGCGCCATTGTATTTACTGCCGTATTTTACCACTGCTATCATTTGGTAAGCCAAAGAATTTTAGTAAAATGAGATACAAATGTTGTATTGAAAGCAGACTTTAGATAGAGTTACAATTAAAAACTTCTATAGTCATACACTTGTGTTCATGCTTACGATTTTGAGCACTTGTTTAAAATTGGATTTCTCATCAACACTTTTATTTTATATAAGTGCTGGTAATTTTGCTCTTTTCTTCACATTCCCTGCAAATCCTGCCCTGCTTGCAACAATAGATTAAAACCAGACTGGCAGTTGGAGAATGCTTTCTATTGCAACCATGTGTGTCAGAAGAAAGGATTAGGTTTCCTTGTCCAAGAACATCAAGGGGAACCTCCACCTCTGCAGACACACCTCTATTCCTCAGTAATGGAGAGTTTATATCTAGTTAGATTTAAATGGGATAAGGAAAGAGTTTAAATCCACCCTTAGCTCCAGTAGTATAATCAGCCCTCAAGTCCCAAAGTATCCAATTTTGTTTCTCTAATTTAATTCTAAGTGTCAGGTTGGTATTAGATGCTGATCAAGGTAATGGAGAGTTAGCCTACACATTTATTCACTTAAAGAAGAATTTTGCAGAATGCCAAGACTAGATGGCATCTGTGTTCCAAACTTACTTAAAGCACAGTCCATTCACCTCTGACCTTTCATTTAGATTGAATGCATTTTTAAAATAATGGAATAGATTCCACAAGGAAAGCAAACCCTTCTTTTCATAATTTTGGGTACAGCTATCATTCTCTGCCCATGCCGTCTTACACTTGACTCATGCTGGGGACTTAACGTGAGGTGGAGTCCACCCTAGGGAGAGAGAGCTCCCAAGAGCCATTAAACTGTGGGAAACCATGACAATGATTTGGAGACTGTTCTTTCTCACCTTTGTCTTAATTCTAGTTCGACCCCTCATTTTACATTTTATGAAGTTGGCCCAAAAATATTAAGTACCATGACAAAAATCACACAAGGAAAAAGAGCAGGAAGGAATGGAAAGAACTTCCGTTTTCCAGTGAGGGCCCTACATTAAGTGACAGTTCTGTGAAGCGGAGTCGCCACACCAGGGTTGGTCCGAGGGCAAGGCTTCACCTACACGCTCATCCTCCTGTCAGTCTTCATCATCAGAGCAACTAAAGGGCTGGTTTTTAAAGGGCTGATGCTTTCATCTCTCCGCCCCCCAAATTAAAAGATGCTCTTCCCCTGGTTGTTGAGGAAGTGCAAATTATAGCACCTTCTTTGTGTGAGGATATTCACCAGGAGGCTTGGCTGGTCTTTGGGAAAGAAGGGTTTTAAGGCAGACATTACTATCACTTTTTTCCTGGCAAGTGTCAGCTAGCAAAATGAAGGGAGAGGCTTGGTGATATGGATAGCAAAACAGAATTTTTCTCAGAATACTATTTCCTTAAAATTAAGGGCCAAGGCCATAGTTTGTTTTTTTTTTTTTCTTCCAGATTTAACTTCCTACCTTAGGGACTTGCTTTCCTGCTCTGCAGTGATGAAGACATTTTGAGGTTGGGAGAAGGTGGGGCATTGTGGAGAGAGAGCAGGCCTCAGTGAATGATTTGCCTGTATTGGTCCTCAGAGAACCGAAGCTGTTACTTCAAGAGTCTTTGGGGTGCAGAACCAGGAGGAGGGTGGAGTATGTGGGATGCCGCAGGCCCTGAAATTTTTGTTCATATTTAATGTTTTCTCTTGATACTCTGTCTGGCTGCCATTTCAACTTGAGAGTACAAGTCTGCAAAGAAGACAGAATTGCTCCTTTAAGGAAGTGTGGATCTAGACTAGGGAGAATAATTTTGGAGAAATGTAAGAGACTCTTCAAAATTCTCTTCAGTCTTCAATGTTCACCCTCAGTCTTAGGACATATGTTCCATGGAGGAAGTGGAGCTTGGAAATGAGCAAATTAAAGTTTAGGAAGAGCATTTTACTTTGTTGTCTCTGCATGCCATAGCTTTTCCAGGTGGTATGACCCTAAGAACAAGACAGTTGTTATCTTCGCACTCTCCATTCAAATCACCATCCTTCGTTCCCAGCCACTTCTGAGTCTGTGTTTTAACAAAAAGAACTTCAGCGAGGTCTCCAAAAAGCTTCCTGGAGTGCCTTTTAGATAGACGCTTTTCTACTTTGTCTATGTAATCAAGCTACATGAGATCCCTTCCCACACCCTGTCTGTCTGGTGTAATACTAGGACCCTAGCCATGACCATGGCTTAGATCTTGATCTTTCTAAAAACAACATCAGAAGGTACCTCAATCTCTCTAAAAACAGGGAGTGTTAACTCACTGTCTCAGTCAAATCCCCTCCCTACCAGTTAAGAGTCCCTTGGCCTTTCCAAAACTCACTGACAGTCCTAATCAGCTTTGTTTTTCTTTACTTTTTGTTTTTAGTAAGTAGAACTGAGCCTGAACTCAGGGAAAATTTGTATGCTCGACCAGCAATTTTTAACCAGTGTGCTGCAAGAATTTTTAAAACATTCAACACCTGACTATTTAGTCAGGGGCACTGACCTCTTTTCCCTTAGATTGTCAAATTAAAAAATGACAACCAAAAGAAAACGACAACAGCCTATACAACAATAGCCGTCCCGTGTGAATGAATCAAAATTATACCTATTTTTTCTCAGACCAGCAAAAAATATATTTTCTGTTGTGCTGCAGAATTTTAGTAATCAGTTTACATGTGCCAGGGGATGAAAAAGGTTGAAACTCACCGTGCTACTCCCATTACTGCTCTCAGTGAACCATTTACCCTTTGTGTGCTTTTTTCTTTTTTATGTATAATGAGTACAAAAGAGGAGGGCTAGGCGATGAACATTGTAACTCTTGTGGTTCTAGGAACTGGCTTCTGTTTGGTCCCAAATTAGATGTGTTTAGAGATACAAAGGTAGATATTACAGTCAGAATCCACATCTCAGGGCATGTCTCCCGAGCCCGTGTCTATGGCAGACGTGTGTTACGTGTGGTTGAGTTGGCGCCAACTCCTGACAACTCTATGAATGAGTGGCGTCCACAGTCTCCTGCCCTCAGCAGCCCTGCTCAGCGCCTGTAGACTCAGGTCTGTGGCTTCTTTCATGGAGTCAGTTCATTCGTATTTGATCTTCCCCTTTTCCCACTGCTTTCTCTTGTCACTGGTATTGTCTTTTCCAAGGCACCCTGCCTTCTCATGCTGCGCCCAAAGGGAGCCAGCTTCAGCTTTGCCATCACAGATACTAAGATACACAGAGTGAGAAGGGGCCTCAAAAATTTTCTCAAGACTGTGTTCCAAGCAGCTACTCTGAGCCAAGTAAAACTGGCCCTTCATGTCATCTTGTCATGGCAGGGTCAGGGTTGTGAAGGACGGAGAATATGAAACTTTCTCCCCCCAACTGTGAACAGGAAGTGGCTTTCCACAGACCTCTTTTCCAAGGGTGAGGAGGAAGAGCACCTTAACCTGTTTTCATTTTTCTAGCTACTGCGGGTTTCCGACTGTATTGCTTTCTGTTGTTTCTCAGAAGTATACTCATGGTTGTGTAATTGGCAATCACAAGGATTTATTTATATGACAGCTGCTAATTCAACAGAGTTCTAGGAAAGGGTTATCCAACAGGTTCTGTGGATAGGAGAGGGATGTGGCCACTCCCGCCGCCACTTGGCAGGCATGGCACTTGAAGTGTGCGTTGGGGGGTGTGCGGAGGAGGCAGGGGCCCTTCCTCTCGCTTCTCCCACCCTCCGATCTCCTGATCTTTTGGTTTCTCTCACTCACTGAACTTGAACTTCAGGGCAAAGGAACGTATTTATCTGGTCCATGAAGATCAGTCCTTCCTCCCATCCCCCAGAAGCACAAAACAGGATGGGAAAACAGAGAGAGTTGCTCTGGAAGTCCAGGTGGAAATACTCAGGGCAGAACTACCATCCCTTTATAAAACTAGAAATGTCACTGTGAAAAACGGATAAAAACCCAAATATTCTTAGGATAACTTTGTAAGCAGGCATTGAACTTGAAGGCAAGACCGTGTTTTCATGTCTGATATAACAGAGTACTTGACATCAGAGGAAGGCTGGATAAATATTGGCAGGTTGATTAAACGAACAGATGCACACATGTGAGGGGAAAGAGGGAGGTGTGCAGTGAAATATTTTAAAGTCAGACAGTGCAGGGAATTGGGGGGAAACTTTTAAAGCCTAAAATAAGCCCTGGAAACATTTTTTAAATCTCTGATATGTGCTTGCTTTCTTGTGGTTTGCTCTTTCCACTAAAAAGCAGAATGCATAAAATATTCTGATTAGTCGAGGGCTATTACTTAGGTCCCAACCAGTGTTTTATATATAAATCTAAATCACTGCATTTTCTCCATCCTGCTTCTCTTTCTGTTCCGTCAAACCCCTGTGGGAGGGAGCAGCATTCCTGTGGTGGGTAAAATAATTTCTATGGAAATTATTCAAAACACAATTTCTGTAAACACTATGTGAAGATATGATTTATTTCTGGATTCAGCCCTTTTCTCCTTGCATCATCTCCCTATTTATCATCAAGTTTTCTGTTTGCCAGCATCTCTTTTTAAGGATCTGTCCGTATCAGTTTTGCATTTAAGAGGATCAACTTCCACCAGGAGGGCTGAGGCAGTGGGAAGCCAGAAAGAAGAGACGGCATTTCTAGGAGGCCATGGGTTACTGAAAGAACACTGGACTTAATTCCCAGCCCCAGCTCCGCCGGAACAGCAAAGTGATCCCAGGAAGTTTTAACATCTCGGCCTGCTTTTTATCTAAAAAAGTGGGGGTGTCTGAGCCAGCCGATTCTCAAGGTTTCTTAACGATTTCAATAGACACGCTTATGCCCACTGAGCAGGTGCCCCGTATTTCACCCAGGGATGTCCTGGGACCTCGGAAATAACACCCGCAAGGCTGATGGGCGAAATATCCTCCCATGTTGACCGATGGTTCTGCCGGGCCCCCAGTGATTCTTTTTTTTTTAATTTTTACTGTATTTTATTACTCCCCCCTCAGTGATTCTTTAATGATTACATTGTGAATTTGGGAAAGACTCCGACACTGTATCTAAAATTATTTGGCATTGGAGGAATCAAACCTGATCTGTGACTAACTTGAAGAGAGTGCTTTTGGTGAGAAAAATGATTAGATAATAAGACAAAGATGAAATAAGTTTTCTAATATTATCACATCCCTCTGCTGGGGTCCGGGGTTGTTTGGGAGCTAGTGCCAGAGGAGAGAGCCTCGGGGAAGATGGCAGCTGGAGGAGATGGGAGAACCATTTAGCTGGAAAGGTTGGTAGGCCAAGCACCAATACTTGTATTCATTCATAAAATACACTCATTTAAAAATGATTTAATGTGCCCTGGCTGGTGTCGTGCAGTGGCTGAGCATGGGCTTACAAACCAAAGGGTCGCCAGTTCAATTCCCAATCAGGGCACATGCCAGGGTTGTGGGCCAGGTCACCAGTGTAGGCAGGGGGGCGTGTGAGAGGCAACCACACATTGATGATTCTCTCTCTCCTTCCCTTCTCCTCTCTACAAAAATAAATTTTAAAAAAATTTAAAAAAGAAAGACTAAGTGAACATTGTTTAAAAAATTATTTAATGCATGCTGCAATCGTGCCCATAAAACTAAAGAACTAAAAAGGTAATCTTGGGTCAGTCACCCCCAGGACCGCGCATAATTCTTACATATTATCACGTGGGTCACCTTCTTCTCTCGGCTCTCGTTGCCTCGTTCCCACTCTGGAACCTCAGAGACAAATGAATCTGGAACTTCGCTCCCTCCCTACCGCCCTCCTTCCTTCTCCGTTCCCACACCTACTGCTAACCTAAACACCTAAGGTACTAGGGATCCACGGAGGATAGAGACGTGGGTCTCACCAGGGAGAAGCTGAGCATTGCAGGGAAGATATCTGGTAAACTCGTTAAACTATAACAGGACAGCTGCCATTCTGGAGCACAGACATGGTAGTGTGCACTCAAGTCCCCCAAGTTTTAAAATATCAGCAACCAGATGACAGGATGCATCCACGAGGTCACAGCCAGAGCAAGCACGCACATCCTGGGGCCTCTCTCCTGGTGGGCAGGCGCAGCTCCCACACCAGCCCCGCTACACGTACCAATTTCATTGTCACTGCTAGTGAGCACCTCGGTAAGAACAAGGCCCGCATGCCTAGGGCACAGAATGTCACAGGAAATAGGACCATGGTTTCTTCTCACTGAAGAAAGTTCCTTATCCCGGAACTGCTTGGGAATCAAGGAGGGAAGGAAAAACAGAGGGTCTCTAGCTCTGATGGTTACTGTGTTAGGGAAATGCCACTCTGATCTGGTGCCGCATTTTGTGGTGGTGGTGGTGGTGGTTATTGTTGTCGTCGTCCTTCAAAAGTACGGTCTCATTTTCTAGAACACGCAGCTTAGTTCTAATCAATGTTCAGGCTTTTCCATTTGTCTGACATTTAACACCATGAGGCCGTGGGGTGGCATAGGGAGAGATGATGCTAATAACATGTGAACAGAGACTCTCGAGGGCTTGACATTCTGTTATCTACTCATCTAGCAAATACTGAGTGCCTATCACGTGCTAGGCACCATGCTAAGTGCTAAGTATACGAAGCTGCCCTGGCTGGCCAGCTCAGTTGGTTAGAGATGGTCCCGATACTCCAAGGTTGAGGGTTAGATCCCCAGTCGGGGCACATACTAGAAGTAACCAATGAGTGCATAAATAAGTGGAACAACAAATCAATGGTTCTCCTTCCCTCTCTCTCTCTAAAATCAATATAAAAAAAAAAAAGAAAAGGAAAAAAGATCTCTGCACTCTTTGAGATCGCAATTTATTGGGGAAGACTGCAAGTAGCAAACAGAATTTCAGGAAAAACATCTTTGTATCAAGAAGATCTTTTGATTTCCTTCAAGTCACACTTAGAGGCAGCCCTGGCTCTGCTACTTACTACTTGTGTGACTTTGGACAGGCTTTTCCCAAGGGTCTGGGCCTGAGTTTCCTCATCCGAAAGTGGGGGGTGAGGATAGTGAGCTCCCTGAGTGCCCTTACAGCTCCGAGCTGGGATTTCGAATTGGAGAGAGGAGCGGGTGCCCATAGGAGGGACGCCGGCACAAAGGAAGCGTAGGTCTCTCTGTAATTAAATGTGTACCAAAAGGCGCAGGTCAAGAGACGACGGTCTTAACACGTCTCCCTGCTTCCTGCCTGTCCCGTCAGGCCGTTCTCTCAATCAGCAGCCAGAGACCCATTAAAATGCATGTCAGATCATAGTCACTCCTCTGGCTTTCCATTGTCGTGGGGGAAAAAAAACCCAAATACTTACTCAGACCTGGAAGGCTCAAATGATCGGCATTCTTCATCCCAGCTGCCCTTTCTGGCCCCATTGCCTTCCCCCGAAATTTCTCTGCTCTTACACCCTGGTCTCCTCACCACCTGTCAACACTTAGCACCGTCTGACATTTTACTTAATCCACTTTTTCCTCCTCTAGAAAGTAAGCATCGTAAGAACAGTGACTCCTGTTTTGTTCCGTAGTCCTTATGTTTGGCATGCGTGTGGCTAATAACACACGTGTCGAATGAATTTCCTCGGTTTGCAGTTAAGGAGACTAAGATCCAAAAGGGGAAATGGATGAGGTTAAGGTGCTCTTCAGAAGACCACTCTGGACTAGCGAGTACTTAGGTCTTCTGTCTGCCGGCCCCTGGCTCTGTGGTAGACAGACTCATGAGCCCCAGAGACGTCCACACCCCAGTGCCCCAAGCATGGAGGAAGGGCTTTGCTGATGTGATGAAGTCAAGCATCTCAAGGTGGGGAGACGATTCTTTTGATTGTTGGCTTAACTTTCGACATTTTCCCCCAAAGTCTCTTCAACTCTTGAGATTTATTGACTAATTCATTTCTTAATTCATTTGTCCAACATTTTTAGATGTTAATGTAATTTTTGTTAGCAAGCAGTGGGATTAATGGTGTGTGTTTTACTTTAATTTGAGGATTTCTGGTAATTTTTTAAAAAGATTTTATTTATTTATCTTTAGAGGGGAAGGGAAGGAGAGAGGGAGAGAAACATCAATGTATGGTTGCCTCTCATGCATCCCCTGCTGGGAACTAGCCTGCAACCCAGGCATGTGCCCTGACTGGGAATTGAATCGCAATCCTTTGGTTCACAGGCCCATGCTCAATCCACTGAGCTACACCAGCCAGGGCTGATTTCTGCTAATTTTAAAAAATATTTTATTTATTTATTTTTAGAGAGAAGGGAAGGGAAGGAGAAAGAGTGGGAGAGAAACATCAATGTGTGGTGGCCTCTCATGTGTCCCCTACTGGGGACCTCGCCTGCAACCCAGGCATGTGCCCTGACTGGGAATCGAACCGGCAACCCTTTGCTTCACAGGCCTGTGCTCAATCCACTGAGCTACGCCAGCCAGGGCTAATTTTTTTAAATTAAAGAAATAGAAACAAATATTTTCCGAGAGTAACTCTGAGCCAAACACTATGAGAGACACTGAAGATAAAGAAAATTCTTGAACTACACGCACAGCTTAACAGGGATGACAAGTGAGCAGAAACTTTTGCCGAAGGCAAGTGTCACCATGGAGGGAAGCAGGGTTTTGGTGGAGGCCCAGAGGACAGCGCTGGGGTGGAGAGGATGGCAAGTAGAGAGCCCCACAAGGAACATCTCAGCTGAGTGGTCCTCTTGGCTAGCAGGGTGGGGCCCTTTGGGCTTGCCTGTTCCTGGCCTCGGGTGTCCTGCTAACCAGTGCCAGCTGTTTTCCAGGCACCTTTCCCCCATCCTGGTGTCCTGGCCCCGGCCCTTCACTTGCTGCCTCCCACGCCCTGGCATGACACAGGCATTTCAGGCCCTTTCCCAGGACTCTATTTAGAGCCAGCATCCTGTGCAGCTCACAAGGAGTCACAGACCACGATGAGATAACGGAGGGACTTGGAAGAAAATATGATGAACCAGGGCAAAGCCAAGGAGGAAATATGCATGTTTTCATTTGCCTTCCTCAAACAGGATGCTTTCTCACCACTTTCTATAATCTAAACAGTATGTTTCTCCTTAGCATACTGTGAAGATGTGACGGTTAGCTATTGTAAAGCCAGAGACACGTTCTTCTCCCAAGATGGGGTTAGCAGCCCTCCTGGTGTTCCACCAGCACCCTGTGGTCCCAAATTTCATAGTGTCCCTCACCCCCATCCCATATCCTGACTGTCTTTGTTCTCCACAGACCCCACAGATACTTCTAGAACAGCGCCCAGTCTTGCTTGAGGTTGTATGAGACATGCCCTGCACACAAGAGGTGCTCAATAAATAATTGTGCTTCATTGAACTGCATACCATAGAACAATGCAGGTACTAGTTTGGACAAATTTTGAAATATTTAAAGTCGAACTCTCATCTTGGAACGATAGGAAATGGTTTTTAATTTTAATGGGTTTCTAAGAAAACATAAAAATGTTCCCACAATTCTCTAATAAATATTCACAATGACATTTTGGCTTTATTTGACAGGCTGACAAGGGGGTGCAGACTGAGTATATTAAAAAAAAAACACTATATTTTAATTGCCCTGTAACTCGTGGCTGTGTATGAGGAGGAGAGCAAGATTTATGAAGGGAAGATGCTCTGTAGACTCTAAAGTGGGGTGCAGACGTTAGTTTAGGGTTTCACACAGAGCCTGACCTTTCGCCCGGTCACTTGCAGACTGAAGCAGACATCAGTGTTTGGATGGGCACAGAGCGTTGAATGCTCTGGCTTCAGGCAGCTGAGTTTCCATCGCTGGACGGTCAGGGAGGATGGGGGAGGACCTTAGGCGTTGCCTTTCACTTAATCAGTGATGCAGGGTTTCAAGAAATCCTTGAACAATAACACTGTTCAGGTATCCAGTTAGGGAGGTCAACTCTTGATTAATTTTTAAAATTCAAATCACACAAGTGACAGTGACACACCCTGGTGCCACTGCACACCGTTCCTGGTTTCTCAGAAGCAGGCCACACTGATGGTCTTCTCTGGCAGGGGTCGCAGGCCCGGGCTTCACAATGGTCCAAGGAGCCTGCACTTCTCCAGGGGGACTGCGAAATACTTCTAAATATTCTGAAAGGCAAATTAAATATTCACTTCATTTTAATTCAAATAGGCCATCCAGTGCTTTTAGAAGTTGTTACTACTGTGCAATGGCATGGGCAGCTGTCACATGCTGCAACTCTGAGATGCAACTGAATCTTCAGAATAAGATGCTGACGTCCTACAGTCCAGTGCTATTCGATTTTTCACCTTGGCAGCTCTGAACCTTAGCCAATGCTTCTCTCTCTGTGTGACTGTAAAAAATTTTGTAGGTCCAAGATCGTCAGATATTATTTCACAAAGCCTTAGTCTAGTAAGTTCTAGTGATTATTTTTGTTTTACCTATTTATATTTTTTGCATTTTTATTTCTATTTTTCAATTACAGTTTGCTTTCAGTATGATTTTGTATTAGTTTCAGGTGTACAGCATAGTGGTCATACAAGCATATGCTTTACAAAGAGATCGCTCAGATATTTCCAGTGCCCACCTGGCACCACGCACAGTTATCACCATGTTACTGGCTCTAGTCCCCATGCTGTACATTACGAGTCAGTAATTCTTAATCTTTCTCTGGTAAATACTGGTCAAGTCTCACTTGATAATGACATGAACAAGCACCCACACCTCACAATTGTATTTTGTTATGAGGAAACTATTTTCTGGTCTCCACGGTAGAGAAAATAAACAAAGAGAACAATCAGGAATGTCCAATCTGGGAGGGAGATGTTGGGCACATCTCCACCCCTGGCTCTCCACCTCCAGGTCCTGCCCTTTTCCTCTTCGCTCATGCGCGTGAGGGTGTGTTGCCTGGAGTTCAGATGTGTTATGATAGCACAGAAAGAATTACGTAAGACAAAGCCCAACTTCCTCATCTTCTCCCTTCCAGGCCTGCTATTATTGACGCAAAACTCAACCGTTTGTTCCGTTGTGCGGCGTGGCTACTGGAAAGGAAGGCTGCGGAACAGAGAAAACTTTCAGGGGACAATCGGAAATGACGGCACCGTGATCTGCTTAGCAGGGAGCTGGAGATAGGAGTCACGCCCAAGAACGTGGAAATCGCTTATTTAAAATCCTGTCTGTTTTCAATTTCAAAAAGAATACAAGTACTTGGTTTTAAAAAGGCAAACTGAAAAGAATTATACAAAACAAGAAGTAAAAGTTCTGTGCTCCAATATCCCACCTCCACTCCGGAACGCCACTGCCAAAGAATCCCTGTGAGCCATCGCTCGTCCTCCCGGGAGAGCTCTGCGCAAAGGCGGCACGAACGCCCACACATGTTCTTTCTTTACAAGCTCTACAGCTTCATTCTTCGTCGTATTGTCTTACGCAGCTTCACATATCAGTAAACATCAGTACCGCAGTTTAGAAGAAAATTACTAACCTCATAGTATTCCATTGAGTAAGAGTATCAGTATTGTACAGTCCCTTTTTGGTCAACATTTGGATTGTTTTTAGATTATTACTATTGCAAACAAAGCTTCAGTGAACACCTTTGCAAATATGTATCTGTACACATAAGAAAATAAATCTTAATATCTGCAGGGTAAACTTTTAAAAGCGAAATAACTGATTTTGAGATTACTTATATGAAATGTTTACATCTGGAGAATTATCTCCTAATTTTATCTCCAAAAGTGTTAACCAATGCGGACACCCCCCAACTGTGCATGGGAGTGTTTTGCATCTTTTCCCATGACTGGGAATTTGTTTTTATAAATAACAACATATAAACATCGTCATAAGTCACCTCTAGGGCTCAGGAAAAGACTTTTTGCTTTTACAACTGTACTATGTAAATGTGACACAGTGGCAGTGTTTTCTTTTGTAATTAAAAAAGATTAAAGAAATGTTACAGCACACTTGTTTGTAACTGTTTGGGGAATAAAATCTCACTTGCAAAACAAAGGCCTGAATATGACACCATTTCATCAAAGGAAGACCGGGAGAGAGCAGGCTGACGGAGGGGAAGGAACGTGCCTGCCAGTCTGCCCACCTGTGAGAGCCCGGGGAGTCAGCCCAGCCCGTGGTACCGAGAGGGCGGAGCCTGGAGGTAGCTCGAAATCTCCCGCAGTGTTACTATCTCCCCCGAGGTTGTAGTCCCTAGAATGAGAACTTAGTTGTACAGAAACACCGATAACGCAAGGGCAATGGTGAAGAAGGCACTTAGTTCTTTTTCTTGCATCTTAGGTCAATGCAATCTGTGTTTCTCGTTTTAAATTCTTCTAGAATAGAGTATGCTGTATTCCTCTTTTCCTCACCTAGACTGGAAAACTTGGATCTCTCCCCAAGTTTACCCTTTCCTTTAGTTTAAAAAATTCACGAGTCCCACTCTCAGAAACATGACTGGAGTAGAAGAGTTTTTCAGGGAAAAATTCTTCGTAAAACGATGTCCAGACTCAAGGGAAAACATCGAGTCACAACAATTTCAAGTCCAGTCTGGTGTGCTATAAAAGATGTTTCTAGAACATCAAGTATCCCACATGCAGTGGGTAAATAGAAAAATGATGATAGTATAACATGGAATTTGTGGAGCTTAAACATGACTTTCCTAGGCAAAGAGAGCTGGAAGAGCAGGAATAAAACAACAACCTTCGATGTGCAAGGAAAAACTTTCAGTGTGGCTGCTGCTAAGCAGCAGTCCTCTCAGCTGTACTTTAAGATTTAAAAATAAGTACTTGATTGATGGCGCCAGCACAAAATCGTATAAGCCCAATGAAGTGGGATTTGACATTAGCACACACTTTTGGTAATGGGCTGAGTTACGTCCCCTCCCAAGTCCGTATCTTGAAGTCCTTAAACTCTCTATCTCACGGTGTAACTGTATTTGCAGATAGGACTTTTAAAGAGGTGATAAGGGAAAATGAGATTATATGGGTGCAACCTAATCCCACATGACTGGTGTCCTTATAAGAGGACATTTTAATGGACCACACACAGAAGGAGGAAAGACTGTGGGAGCGCACTGTGAGGGGGCAGCCATTGCAAGTCAAGGAGAAAGGCATCAGAGGAAACCAAACTTGCTGACACCTAGATCATGTACTTCCAGCCTCGAGAACTGTGAGCAAATAAATTTCTGTTAGTTAAGCCACCCAGTCAGTGGTGTTTTCTCATGGAAGCCCAGCAAACTGTTGCACTCTTGGACACATACTTTGGAGTTACCCTTCAATGATAACAGAGCAATATATAATAAAAATTATTTATTGTGGTGATACTTAGGATAGCAAATAAATGGAAATACCTAATTTCCTTCCATGGGAGATTGGTAAACTGTGGTATATCCACACAATGGAGTACAATGCACCCATCAAAAATGATGGTGCCAACCTCTGTGACCTGGTATGAAGTTATTTCTAGGATGTATTTTTAAGCAAAACAAAAGCCAGGTGTAGCAGAGTATATGTGTATATAAATAAACATAAAATAAATAAAATAAAAATATGTGTATGTATTTGCTTATTTTTTGCAGAAATAAACACAGGAAGGGTAAATAGACTATGACAAGGGTACCTGAGGTGGCATGGGTGGGGGCAGATAACGAACTACATAAGATTGAGTTAGGAGTGTAATATCAGTGGGCATATCATCCCATGTAGCTTGAACTTTTAAAGTATATAAATGTCTTACAAATTCAAAATAAAGTGAAAAGACTGAAAGAAGAAAAGTTAAATATAATAAAAATATAAGCCTAACCCTTTATGAAATTTATAACATAACCACACAGGTAAAAAGAATTAAAGTACCTTTTGAACTCAATAATCTAAATGGAATGGTGTCTAAGGTTCGAAAGCTCTGGAACAAATCTGGAACTTGGTAGGTTTGTTGTTAGGATTGGTGCTGGAGCACTGAATTGATTTTATTTGTATTGCAGGATGGAGCAAAAATAGTGCTGAGGTAGTTGGGAACATGGGTTCTCCCTGCTTGAGGACAAAGATATAGAGAGGGAGTGGGGGAAGATGAAGGGGGACCCTGAAATCGGGGGGACAGCATGAACTCTGTGCCAGCAGCACGGAGCGCATCTGGAAATTAGGTCTCGCTTTGTAAATGCTCTTTGTCGTTAAAAACAAGACTTCTTGGCCAATTCTGAGTTTTGAACGGGAAAAACACAAGATGACTACAGGATATCTAGTGCCAGAAACCAAGGGAGGGCTCAAAGACGACCGACAAAATGCCGAAGGACATAGGAGCAGCCTCGAAGGGGCCCTTGGGGCCACATTTGAGACATCTGAGCATCCAAAGAATAACACACAATTCATCGGTAGTATATTACATAACACGTTATAATACTATTATAATATGTAACACGTTGAATTTTTAAAAATTGTATACCCTGGTGATACTACAAGAAAACAAGGCAGGGGAAGGGAGGCAAATTCTGTTTGGCAGAAGAACACCAGCTCATGTATGTAGAGTGGATGATAAAATTACGAATGTACTATTTCGCACCCATCCGTGCAGTGACTGATTCAGATAAAGGTCATCAGTGGTGGATGCTAACTAGAGTTACTGGTGTGTGTGGGGGGTCATTTCACAATATATGTATACATATCTGGAATCATTACATTGTACACCTGAGACTGATATAATGTCGTATCCGTTCTAGCTCAATGAAAAGTGAAGCCTAAAAGAAAGATCACCAGTAGTGAACTGTTATTGGAGTGCATCATGTTCATACATCTCGAATTATTATATCACAGATGCTTATTAATTACAAAGAGAAAGATATCTCTATGGTGGAGAAATTCCACAGACACTACTTACCCAAGTGGTTAAGCTTAGCATCACCAGGGGGACAACTGCCTCTAGGTGAGTCTGCTGCAGGTAGTGTAGTGCAGGGAGTGTACTTATCTCCTGTGAAGTATACGTGCCCCAAATATTTAGCCTGTCTCCAAGCCTGAGGAACCAATCAGAAAAACCCAGACTGTCGGTCATCTTCCAAGACTGCTGGCATGGGCTTTGGAAAAATGTCAATGTCATAAAATGTTTAAAGACTGGCGGGGGAGGACTATTTTAGATTATAGGAGATAAAGAGATTTGAAAACTAAATGCAATGAATAAACATTTGATTTGACCCTGGATTAAAAAATATCAAGAATAAGACACCATTGAATCAGTTAAGGAGAACTGAATATAGGTTGTATATCAGGCAATATTATTGTGTCAGTATTAAGTTCACTGATACGATAACAGCAACCTGGAAACACAGGATAATCACTTAAGTTTTTCAGATACATGCTGAAGTACTTAGGTTGAAATATCATGGTACCTGTAACTTACATCAAATGGTTCAGCAAATAAACAAACAACTGCTTGACGTTTTAGACTTTTAGAGTTTACATATCAGTGTCTAATCCACAATGAGTGAATTTTTGATATATGGCGTGAGTTATATATTGAAGTTTCCTTTGTGGCATATGAATATAAAATTGTGTCAGCACCATTTATCGAAAGACTATCTTTTCTCTACGTAATTGCCTTTGTACCTTTGTCAAAAATCAATTGATCATATGTGTGTGAGTCCATTTCTGGCATCTCTGTTCTGTTCCTTAGATTTGTTTATCTTTCTTGACACCAATACACATTGTCTTGATTACTATAGCTTTATAATACATCTTGAAGTCAGATAGTATAAGTTCTCTAGCTTTGTTCTGCCTTTTCAAAGTGTTTTAAGGATTCTAGGGCCTTGTCACTTTCATATAAATTTTCAAACCAACTTGTCAATTTCTACAAAAAATGCCTGTGGGTATTTTGATTGGGAAAGCATTGAATTTACAGATCAACTTGGAAAGAACTGACATCTTGACAATATTGAATCTTCTGATCTTTAAATGCAATGTATCACTCATATTTTAGGTCTTTTAAAATTTCTCTTAGCAATATTTTGTGGTTTGTACTATACGGATATTAAACATCTTTGTCACATCTCTCTCTATTTTATATTTTTAAATTCTATTGTAAATGGTATTTTGAAGTCTCTAATCGGTGCTAGTATATTGAAACACAGTTGGTTTTTGTATATGGACCTCGTACCCTGCAATTTTGCAGAACTCACTAATTGGTCTGATAGCTTTTTTGTTGCTTTCCTAGGGTTTTCTACATAGGCTATCACTCCATCTGTGGGGAAAGACAGCTATACTTCTTTCTTTCCAACTGAATGTCATTAATTTCTTTTTCTTGATTATTGGATTGGCTAGAACCTCCACTACAATGTTGACCAAAAGTAGTGGGCCAGACATTTTTGACTTATTCCTGTTGTAAGGAGAAGCACGTAGTCATTCTCAATTAAGTATGATATTAACTGTAGGGTTTTTTTTTAAAGATTGGATAGTTATCAAATTGAGAGAGTTTTCTTCTGTTCTTAGTTTGTGGAAACATTTTTAAAATCACAAATGGATATTGGATTTCTACAAAAGCTTTTTTCTCTATCTGTTGAGATGATCATAGATAAATTATTTTTCAGTTTTTCTTTTTTGTTTCTCAATACGTCTAAAAAAGTATTCCACTTTAATTTTGAAAGAAATTTTTGTGGACTACAGAATTCTAGTTAAACAGTGTTTTTCTTTGAATGCTTTCAGGATGTTCTGCACTGTCTTCTCCCTTGCACAGTGTCAGACAAGAATCTGTCTTCCTTATTGCTGTTTCTCTGTAAGTCAAGTGTCCTTTTTCTCAGACTCTTAAGATTTTTCCTTTATCACTAGTTTTTAGCAATTTGATTATGATGATGTGCTTTGGAATAATTTTCTTCATGTTTCCCGTGTTTGAAGTCCATTGAGTAACTTGGGTCAGTGGGTTTATAGTCTTCATCAACTTTGAAAATATTTGGGGCATTAGTTTTGAGATATTTTTTGTGTCCCCTTGCCTTTTTTCCTTAGCGACTCCAATTTCACAAATATTGGACTGCCTGAAGTTGTCCCATGGTTCAGTGATGCTTCATTTATTTATTTTCTTTTTCTTCTTTTGTTTTAATCTCTATGCTTAATCTTAGGTATTTTCTATTGCTATGTCCCCAAATTCACGTATCTTTCTATGATGTCTAATCTGCTATTAATTTCGTTCAGGGTAATTTTTTTTTCATTTCAAACATTTATTTTCATCTGTAAAAGGTCAATCCAAAAATATCTTTTGCCCTGGCTGGATGGCTCAGTTTGTTGGAGCATCATCCCATATACCAAAAGGTTGTGGGTTCGATCTCCAGTCAGGGCACATACCTAGGTTGTGGGTTCGATTCCCACTAGGGTGAGTACGGGAGGTCACTGATCTCTCTCTCTCTCTCTCTCTCAAATCAATAAACATATCCTCAGATTAGGATTAAAAAAATATCTTCCATGACTTCGTTAATGTGTCCTGTGTTTCTGCCAGCATTTTGCTTCTATCCTGTAAGGCAGTTCATTCCTTAGTTACAGGCAGGTTTCTCAGTCCCATTCTTGATTAGTTACCAACCAAAATTTTGAAGGGGACTCTCTGTAGATATCAGTTCTCTCCGTGTGCAGTTCTCTCCTCTGTAGTCCTCTCTTCTGAGAACCCTGGCCATGTTGGTTTACCTGGAACTCATGGGTTGAGTTCCATCGCCTCAACTCGAGGAGACCACTGGGCTCTACCCAAGTTCTCCCCTTTGTGTAGTGACCTGGAAGCTCTCTTCAGTGAGTTGGGCAATCCCAGGGCTCACCTCATTTGTTTGTCATCATTCAGAAACCAATGACCTCCACTGCTTATTTCCAATGTCTTGAGGGCTGTTATTTTATATATTTGTCCAGGCTTTTTTCTTTCTGTCTTTTTTATTTTACACAATAGGGTAAATCTAGTCCTTGATACTCCATCTTGGCCAGAAGTAGCAGTCCCACACTATTGTTTTTTTGCATTCTGAAGTTACGCCTGAGGGCAGCTCTAGCTGATCTGCTTTCCTGGGCTGTTCACGTTATGTCCCACACAGTAATTACTGTTTTTGTGAGTGCTCTGATTGCAAAGTTAAATATGGTTTTCTCCATTTCCCTTTTGTTTTTAGTGTGCAACTTTATGGTACATAGTGTTTCTGAGGAATGAGTATATCATGGTATAGCAGTTAAAACCTGTCCAATTTAAGAACCTGTTCTATAGCCCTAGCTGGTGCAGCTCAGTGGATTGAGTACCAAACTGTGAAGCAGAAGGTTGTTGGTTTGATTCCCAGTGGGGGCACATGCCTGGGTTGTGGGCCAGGTCTTCAGTGAGGGGCACTCGAGAGGCAATCATACATTGATGTTTCTCTCCCTTTCCTACTCCCTGTCTTCCTTTCTCTAAAAATAAATAAATAAAATCTTTAAAAAAAACTATGCTATAGTTGGCATATACTTTAAGCAAAAGCAAAAAATACAGAAAGATATTTTTATGAACATTTTTTAAAAATGAACTTTATGGTCTGATCGTTGAGGGTTGTTTTTATTTTTGTGTCTTTGCATTTACCCTTCCCATAGTTGCCATAGGTCCTTTGAGGACCTAATAGTTGCCATAGGTCCTTAAATCAACTGTTGTTGATTTAACATAATAGATTTGTTGACAACTCAGGAATATATTGTTATTTTCATTATTATGATTATTAAT
>PVKM010005994.1:0-45780 GCA_004027735.1 Carollia perspicillata | reverse complement strand
GCAGCAGAAAGCCAAAGAGGATACCCCAGCTCTTGAAAGCTTTCAGTAACTGATTTCTAATATTATTATCTTAGGGTGCTTACTTGGAATTCCTTTCACCTCAGGCGCTTTACCATGCAGTATACATTCATTACTAATTATGAACAGAGCAGCCGCCATGACATCATGCATTACTTTTCCATCCTTTTTTTTTCTATGCCCACCTTACTTCTTTTATTACTCTTGCTTATTTTTCTCTTTTCTTTGGTTCCTTATTTTATTTTATTTCTATTGTTTATGCTTTTACAATTGTTTGTGCTTCTTCTCCCTTTCCCCACCTCCACCCAACCCCACCCTCTTCCCTCCCTAAGCCAATCTCCACCTCACTTATTTTTTTTTCTTTCTCTCTGTTCCCTCCCCTGTATTTATGTTTAAATCTGTAAGGGAAAAAAAAAACACAGAAAACCTTGTAATTATTTTAATGGGCAAGGGTGCATAGAAGGACCAGAAATATTAAGGTTCTCTTTTTCTGGGACCCTAATCTATCCTACTCCTACAGGCAGGTAACTTACCTTTTCAGGGTTTTAGCTTCTCTTGTAATTATAATTGAATGTCATGGTCTTGGCTGTCATATTTATGTCTAATGGTTCATGAGTCTAAGTTGCCTCCTGGTTCTAGGACAGATCTTAAAGAAGGATTTGCCCTTGGGAAACCTGCAAACTAGGTAGAATTTATTTTTAAGGGCCCCTCTCCCATTTCTGTTCTGGGCTCTTGTTCTGAAATCATTGTCATAAAAGTAGTGCCTGCCTGTTTTTCATCCTGCCCAAGGGCCCACATGTTACCACTGAAGCAGGACTCACTGTCTCTGAACAACTAATCTCCATCATAATAATCCCATCTTCTTTTTCTTGACATCAGGACAATTCTAGAAACTTGTTAATCAAAAAAATTTAATTTATGATAAACTAATAAAATGCAAATTGCCATGGGAAAAGTTACAGTCAAAATATAACCACGCAAGTAGAGGGGAGCCCTACAGATAACATGAGTTTCCCCAAGATCCCAGTGCCAGCTGGTGAATTTTCAGGTTTTGTGTCAGATCTGTAGGGGAGGAGACAGTTGGGCGAACAAATAACGAGTGTCTTCCCCTGAGACCACTAACCTCTTCTTTTCCTAACAGATCTAGTGGGTACATTGCTATACAGTCACTGCCAAAAGTTCTATAGGATCTTTAATGAACACAGGGAAGACTGAAGGGCATGGAGTTCTCAAACCTGAGGGCCCCTGAAAGGAGATCTTGGAGTCAACTTGACCCAGTTGAGAGATGTGCTTTTTAAAATAGTTTTGAATTTATTGGGGTGACATCAGTTAATAAAATTATATAGGTTTCTGTTGTACAATTCTTGAGAACATCAGCTGTATGTGGTATTATGTGTTCACTACTCAAAGTCAAGTCTCTTTCCATTGCCATTTATCTCCCCCATTATACTCTTCTACTTTCCCCCACCCACTTTTCCTCTGGTAACCACAATACTGTCGTTTATGAGGTTTTTTTCTTTTTGTTTAATTCCTTATCAGAGATATCTGTAGGGTAGTTAAGTGCATGAGCTTTGTAGACAGATCTGGGTACAAATCAGGCAGCAATATCTCAAGGAGTGGCTTGGAGCTGTGAAAATTCCCATATATCTATCAATTCTGTTCTCATAATCAAAACAAACCCAATGAAATAAAAAATAAAATCAGTATTGTTATTAAAATGCAGTTTTAAGACACATGCACCAATACAACATTCCAACCAGATTACCTCTGTCCTATATAAATTCATGGAGCCATTAGCTCCTACGTTTTAATTCACTGCAATGTCCCATTCGTGTTCTGGAGCCTTGCTACTTCAGTGGGAAAATTGCCAACACCATCATTTGTTTGGAGGCTTTTCCTGAAACAGAGAAAGAGTACTTTGACTACAGTTATTGCCACCTGTCCCAGAAGCCCTCAATTAATGACTGGGCAGAATTGGTATAGACATATCCCAACTCTCTCCTACCTGGATTGGGATAATTCTGAGGGATATGATCTTGCTGTTGCAAAAGTTCCCCCACAGGATAAAGTGCTGGTCAATGATTGTAGTAGTCTACTTGATAATGCACTGAATATTGGCCACCATCACTTCTGCTTTTCAATCCCCTTATGTATTGCTGTTTCCTATACTTTCCAATGGACTACTTTTCCTCAGACCTTGGCTACAGTCTTCTTACAAGGGAACCCACACTAAGACAGCCTGGTTTTTCCCAGTTATCAAGAGTGAGCCCCTGGAATAGTCACTGTCTCTCAGCCTCCATTTCTTTATCTTTAAAATGGGAGGATTAATAAACCTGCCTCATAGATTATTTTTGAGGACTTACTATAAATAGACCAGTAAAATATTTAGCATAATGGATATCAAGTATATTCTAAGAGTCAGTGAATTTCAGATCAAATGGTAGTCGTTGCTGTTATCCCTCTCATGATTAGAAATTTGGCATAGCAAACTTAGTAAGGACATTGAGAAGTACATGTTAAATATGTGCACATGTGAATAGGAGCCACTGCTATGCTGTCTACAGCTACAGGTTTTTGTAGGGCTTAGTTATTCATGTTATCCATATTCATAGTCTGATGAACATGTTTGAGATGAGATTTTTCCATGCGCTCCCAATTATACTGATCAAGGTAGCAGCAGGTGGTTTCCTTTCACCAAGGCTGCATAGGAAGCAACAGGTATTACAATGTATCTCAAACTCCAAGGTGTAAAGTTCCATATGTTTCTGAAGAGAAAAGGGGATATGGTGCTGCTGTTGTCAAATACAAGAAACATTTATGGGTCATGGGCTATGCTCCCAGATTTCTGAGTCGGGATACTTTCAGTTCACAACCCTTACTTGAGTTGAGAATCCAGGGAGAAATTCACTTCTGGTAAATATATCCTGCTACCCAGTCTATTGTAAAATTGTATTCAACACAATGCAGTAGCACACAATGGAAATGGTATTATGTTGTTAACATTTTCAAAATTATTAAGAACTTTGAACCAATATAGATAATCCAAAGATATGTGCATGTGTGTTTAACTGAAAAATAATAATACATTTATGTAATTTAACTGGCCCATTGAAACCTCTGTTAAAAACATATTTCTAACTGAAATGTTGAAATACTGATTATTGTCATTAGAACGATATAAGTTGTTTGAATTATCAATGTAACTGCAGCAATTTTCTAGAGCATTCTCCTTATAGAGACCTGCCTACGTAAAATGTCCAAAAAGAGAATACTTATACTTTCATACAATTAAATTTACTTGTCAGTCAATGGCACCACCTTCTCTTGAGAAAATTCAATGGTAAAATATTAATTTTTAAAATATAGATTTCATTTTGAAAAATGGTGAACATGTATTGAGAGACAAGTTTTGAGACTAAGGTGGGATACCATTTCGAATCACATTTAATTTAATGTCAGTTATTTTTTCAACATGATTGAAAATAGATTTTTAAAAAACAAATCAAAGATATTGAACTTCAGTCTGGTAACAAATGCAAATCTTTTTAAACTGTTTTCTAGAAGGCAGCACTAATTTCTATTGATATACCTGTACTCCCCACCCATATCATAACCTCATTATTTTATAATCATACACAATTTAGAGAATTAATCTCTTATCCTTTAACAAGAAATACTGGAATACTAACCCAAGCACACAAGTATAATTCCTGTGGAGCGTCTGATACAATGAAGGTGTATTAACTGTGTGTATATGCATGCGTGTGTTTTATAGTAATGGGTGAGAAAAATCCGATCATTTGAGTTTGTATCACGATATAAACACACAAAGAAACATGAAAAAATATTATAATCAGATGGTAATATGTGCATCTTATAACTCATCCATATGGCTGTATGCAAAATCGAAGACAGAAATGAGGCTAGTTTCAATTTGAAATACACTTTCACCTGATATATTCAGGCCAATCACTGAAGCAAATGAAGTGATTTCATTTGAAAGATACAAATAATAGGGTGGATTCTCCTTATCACTACATACTGGGCCTTCAGTGTGGTGTGTGGGGTTGATAGAAATCCATTGGAATTACATGTATAGAGAACGAATGTGAGGTGAAAATTTTGTATGTCTGCAAAGCAGCCTGTTCTTTTGCTTTGCATTGTCTTCACTATTGTGTTTTCATTTGCATGAGTTGGCTTCTGTACGTGTATGTTTTATGGGTATGAGGGCAACAGAGTCCTTACAAAAGAAACACATATGTTTGTGGGTGATTAGATGAATAATAGTTTTATTACTATCCGTTAGAGAGAGTTCTCTGCCTTGTCCCCGCAAGGTGTGAGTGGGAATTAAAGAGAGTTGGCAATTACAAAGCTCCTGCTGCTGAATGTGAGAACAGGCGCTACAGTTATTGGCAGAGATTACTCCCCCCTTTCCTTCTTTCTTGAGGCTTAAGACAAGTTTGGAGGCCAGTCGTTTCTCCTCTGCACTCTACTGGCTGTTGCAGCCCGAAGCTAGCTTGTTATAACCTACTTAGGCAGTAGGGAACTGTCACTCACCACTTCAGAATCAATGGTTGCAGATGGAAGCTTGGATGCAGTGCCATTTCCCCCTGCAGTAACAAGCAGTTAATAGATTTTATTATAATTATTTTAACTGCACAAGCTCAGAAGGAAATTTAGAGGAGGTGTGCAAGTTTGCCAATCAAAATCACATACACTCCCACACAACAAAGGGCAGTGGAATCTTTTGAAGGCATCGTTCTCAGAGCTGAGTAATATTAATAACGATACAAATAAAAATTCATTCCATGGGGAATCTGTTTGCATGAACCTGAAATGTTGGTTCATCAGAATTTTGCTAAAGGAAAGAAATATTCACCGAGCTGTCATCAAGGGAGTGAGGGAGTGACATTTTGTTGATATATGGATTCACGGGACGATGTCTCTATGGATGTGTGTGCATGTATATGTGTGTGTATATATGTGGTTGCATTCACATAGTTAAATTTGTTCTTATTTTTCTCAGGGAGCAGACTGTTTAAATAATTTTAAAAACTAAGGGTCACATCTCAGCTCAAAAGAAGAAAACTCACATATTCTGTTTCCGTTTCTAAATTTATAATGTCTAGTCTGGAACTTGCCTTCATCAGAGATTCTTCTCTTCTGTTGGGAGAGGCAAGGCAGAACCTTTTCCATAATTTTAAGGCTATATTTACTTATAATTGTCTGGTTCAGTGCGGTAGTCACATTATGTCACCTTTCCTTTCTCACTTTTTTTTATGTTGGAAATAAATAAGAGTTCTTAGAATAATTCAGGAAGTAAAAACCAATAAAAGAAAAGGATCCATAGAAGGATTATTCTAATATATATTTTTACGGTTACCAGATTAATAAATCATCCTTATTAAAAAAAAAACTGTGGTCTTTGAATCTTAAATTATACCAGTAATTACTTAATTGTTCTAAGTTAATGCCTTTTGTTTTGAGAAACATGACATGTTATTGTTTAGCCAGTTTTGGAGACTGGCTAATACATTCTCTTCTCTCTTCTCAAAGTCAGCATCCCAAGATGGAGGCTGCAAAAGCCAGATATATATACCCAGCCCTTTCAGTCTATAGCAGTGGCACATTGGCCCAATTCTAGCCGATAAGACAAGGGGGAAAGTCTGCTGGAGACAGCTAGGAAAAGTTTACCTCCATTATAAAACAAAGAAGATGAATCTTGCCCCATGCTCCTTTCACACAGCACTGGGAGGATACAACCTTGTCGATGCTACCTAGTGACCAAGAAAAGATATCACTCACTCATTGATTAGGCAAATCGAAAGGATGATGCAAGAGCCTAGCAAGGATATTGGTGAACCAGTATACAAATTCTTGGAACCATCTATCTCCAGGGCATTTTTTTTTTTGAAAAAACATTTCAGAAAGCCTTTCTAGGTTTCCTTTCTCAAAATAAAACAGGTTAAATCAATCAGAACTATAAAGCTTTATATATATATCAGTCAAAAATATGATTGTGTACAATCTTGTTAACAATGTTATTTAAATAAAAATATGTTAATTTATATGAAGTCAAAGACTCTTTATATTACATTAAATTGAATGGTTGTTGTTGTTGTTTTTTAATGTGGTATCTCATTCTCCCTACTTCTTTTGTACCCAATTTGGTGCAGGCTATTTCACAATTAAAATATTTGAAAATTTTTGGAAAAGATACATTAAATTGGGTAGCAGTAAATTTAGCATTTATTGTTATAATGTTATTAATTGTTAACTCTACTATGTGATTACCTAGGCCTTACGTTCCTTTTGTGTCTGAGAAAGAGGAGGGAGTGTTCACTAAAGGGAGAAATCATAACATGATTGGTGAATATAAGGTGACTCTTTGCACCTAACTTACACAAACTGACAACTCAATTAGTTTCCTTCTGACAGTGAAAATAGGAATGGGGTATAGACAAAGTGAGACAATACTATGGCTGAGAGATAACATTTCTCTTAATAATATTTCTTTTTGTTCTGCCTTTTGAGAAAATACAGATTTTATAACAAAAATGTTTAATTTACTTTTTAAACCTCAATAGATATTGTCTTATTGAGAGTATACATTTGATTTTAAAATGTAACTTTGACTCTGTAATCAGTTACATTAAATAATACATTTAAATTTTATATGACTAAAAGGAAGTTATACAAATCCTTTTTCTTGACAACAGAATGTTGTTAAGTGTGCCAGTATTGGGGAGTTCATAGTTTGACTGGATCTCAGATGTACCTCTGAGTGGTCATACAGGCTTCTTCAGTCATACTTCCTCTCATCTGAGTGACATCCCATCTGAAGAGAGATGAGAGCAGTAGCCCAAACTGTATGCTTTCTGGAAGACTCTTATGCTACATAACTAGGTTTCACACCTTACCTATACTCCAAGATTGTCATCAATAGGCCACCAATGATCCAATCATTGGAGATGTTTATTTTATTTCCTAAGAGGGTGATAATTTCCCAATCAGAAATTCATCACCCATATGTAGCCTCACTCACTCACTCATTTATTCCATTATTTAATTAAATAGCATATCTTTATTGATTACCTACTGTGAGTACTATACGCTAAAGAATACAATAATGTTGTAGACAAAGCCCTTATTTTCAATGAGCTTATTGTCCAAAAAGAGACTCCCACATCTGAAAATGGGTAGTTGATATCCTAAGAGTGGTATAGATTAAAAGAAAATTAAGAATAATAATAAGGAAGAAGAATAAGAGGAAGGAGGAGGAGCAGGAGGAGGAGTAAGAGGAGACTAAAAAGGACATGAGAAATCATATTGGACCAGCCCTTACTACTTTACTTTGCCATCATTTTATTTCAGATTTAGAAAGTTCTCCCACAGTAAATTTAAACAGGTCTGAGTGACTGCCAAACAGACTACAGAAAGCTTCCGGTGGTTTCTCATATGCTAGTGGCTCTCAAACTCTAGTGTTCCCCAGAATCTCTGGAGCTGCCACACAGGTCATGTGTTTGATATCTTTTCCCACCCCCAGAATTTCTGACTCAGTCGATATAGAATAAGATCCAAGAGTTACATTTCTAACAAGTTTCCTAGATGCTGCTGCTAGTTTATGAACCCCAATTTGAGAGGCATATTCATGCTCTTGCTTATTGTAGCTCTTACAATCTTTAAGATTTTGGAGACATAGGCAGACATAGGAATGAGATCTGTAGGAAGGCCTTCTTTCCAGGCCTCTCTGTCCATGCCGGGGTCATGAGAAACTTCTCAGAAGCTAGGTTGGGCTACCAGTGACCTAGTAAGACTGTGAAATAGGAAAGAAAGTTGTTAATGAGATTAGTTAGCTGGTAGTGTCCCTAAAAACAGGGCTATCCAAATATGCCAAAGGACATCTATATTTTAGACTTAACATCATTAATATGTATGCATTATCTGTATTTCCTATAGTATTTTGCTCTCAGATAGGAGCATTATGTACTCTTTCATTAACTAGTTCCAATGCACAAAAACAAACAAAAATGGTTTATATGTTTCTTTTCTTCCAGTATCTGCACTTCTTTCATGCACAGGTTGCTGTTCTATGTATCCCATCCCATTTCCTACACAAGAAGACTAGTTCTCGTTTATTTGTTTATTTTCATTTAATTTATTTGTGTTTCATTTTCTTCATCCGTAAAGTAAGGATAAAAACAGAATTCATCCTAAAGTATCTTTGTAAGGACTGAAAGTGCTTTTCTGTGCAAATCATTTAGAATAGTGAAGGGCACATAGTAATCTCTTACTTAATGTTAGCTAGAGCAATCTATTTAACTTTTTTTAACATTTTAGGGTAAATATTTTTAAACGTATAGAAAAATTGAAAGACTTTTACAGTGAATCCCTTGTATGAATCATCAAGGTTTTTAAGGCATTTCAAAGTAAATTTCAAATACCAGTATACTTTCTTCTAAATATTTCATCATGCAAATGATTAATTACAGTGCAGTGTTTCATAGATTTTTTACTTTTGAGCTAAATTTTACATCTAAAGAAATTTTAGGAGTACATTAACTGGGTTTTGATGAATGCATGCCCATTTGTAATTCAAACCCCTATCCTATCAAAATATAGACCATCACCCATTCCCTAGAAAGTTCACCCAAGACCCATCTAAGCCAATCCCTGCCTCCATCCCAACCCTTCCATGCTCCCCAACCCCCTCTCAACCTTGAGCTCTGGATGCTCCATATCTTCACCAACCTTCGATGTTGACCATTTCTTTAATAAGTTGGTACATAGATACTGGTGTTTTGTTATGATTTTAATTTTATTTCTCTGAAGATTGTTTTATATTGACCACTTTCCCATGTGTTTAGAGGTCATTTTTATATCTTTTTTTGTGAAGTGCCTGTTCAAATACTTTGGCATTTACCAAATTACGTTGTTTGTCTTTTTCCTTTGAGTTGTAGAAGTTCTTTACCTGTTCTCGATACCAATCGTTTGGCAGATGTCTACCTAGTGAATATTTTACCTCAGCCTGTGACTTGCTGATTCATTTTTTTTAACAGTGTATTTTGATGAGCAGAACTTTTAAGTTTGTATGAACCGTAAGTAATCATTACATTTTTTTTAAATTTATGGTTATTGTTACATGTCTTGCTTCAGATAATTTTGCCTACTCCAAGTCAAGAAAATAGTGTTTTCTGTTTTCTTCTAAAAAGCTTTGTGGTTTTAGCTTTTACATTAATGTCTAAAGTCCATTTTTATTTAATTGTTATATATGATATGAGATATATACAGTAATACATAAGGAATGTAGAGATAGATATTCACACACACATACATATACACAGATTTTTCTTCTTAAAAGGTTATCTAGTTATTTCAGCACCACTGGTTGAATTTTCAATACCCATTGACATGCTTGGCTCTTCAACTGCAAAGTAAATGATAATATAAATGTGAACCTGTTACTAGATTCTCAATTCTCGTATTTTTATCTATCTGTCAAACTTTGCGTAAAACATTTAGCTGGCAGGCTGTACATACTAGAAGTATACATGAGAGAAGAAACAGACATGAGTCAAGAAAAATCAATAAATTATTAAAAATCCACATATACACATATCTGGCATCCATGGTGTCTGTAGTCAGTTTACCATTATGACCTGGAAGTTGAGGGGTTCCATGTCTTGGTTGTTTGAGTACAGTACGATCTAATTTTCTTGTTCCATTTCTATAGTTTTTGTTTCAGTAGATATGACTAGAGGAAAAGAATCGTTTGAACAGTATTGCAGGTAATTTTGATGTGCCATGATGTTTTAGAACTGGTAAAATAATGTAATTCCTTTATTTTGCATTTGCAGAGAAGTAAAATAATTTGTCTACAGCTAACATTTAACTATAAACTGAGCTGGAATTCAAGCTAAAGCTTTTTTAAAGTAACATGTGGGTAGTAAAATTTTACAAGGTTTGATTTAAAGGGACAAGATAGAGTCTTCAATTTTACCATCCAACAAGAGGAACTTCCCTCCCTATCATTTCACCAATATGAGGGGAGACCAAAAACACTGAAATTATCCTCTGGAGGGTGAGACCCTTGTAGTACAGGTTTCCCCTGCTAGATGAGTGTCCTAGGAACCCATCTGTAGCAGTGTACTAGCTGGCATATTTTTTTTTTGAGAGGCTGTGTTTGGCCTCAGTGAATTTTTTAAAATACTTTTTCAATGTGTGTTACCATTTCATGGGGTGATTTACCAAGTGCAACTACCCATACTGCACCTAGTGTTTAGCAGTTTTTTGACCAAAAACAGCATGACCCCCATGCTCCACCCTCCCTATTCACCAGATATTGCCCCAAGTGAATTTTTTTGTGTGTCTCAGCATGTCAAAAATCCTCAAAAGGAAACATTTGGCCAATGTGGAAGAGGTGAAACAAAAAATAGCAGAAGCACTAAAAGGCATTATAATTGATGAATTCAAAAACTGTTTTGAGCATTGGAAATACATGTCTAGGTAGGTGTATTGCATCAAGTGGAGAATACTTTGAAGGTGACTGAAGTTTAAATATGTAAGAATAAATACACAAATTTTTATAAATAAATTCCAATTTTGGGGGTCCTCCCTGGTAAACGTAATGATATAAAGCCCTTTGAAACATCAAGAATTTACTATTTAAGACAAAATACATTGATGGAATAATGGAGAGGTCACATCTTATATCTCTATAACATAAGAGTTTTAATTATCTCAGGACACATTGGTTAGTAGTAATGCTGTGCTGGTTAAACATCTAGTTTGGCTCCTCTCCCCTCCATACATCCCAACTGTATGTGTGTGTGTGTGTGCAATATAAAGCATATTTCTGTTATGAATTTTAAAAACTAAATAAAATATGGCACATAATTTACAAATAATGCAAATATACAATATTTATTGCAGATTCCAATTAGCCAAATGATGCCTTTAAAATGTTTTGTTGATTTTTGATGATCTCTTATAACTGAGTTCAATCTATGACTGCCAATGACTAATGAGTAGTGTTTGAATTTAATACAGGTTGGTCTATTTAAAATAAGAAGAGAGTGAAATAATGAAGGCATGCAGGGATTTCACTTATTCAAAATTGACATTCTGTACTTAATTTGATAATAGTTTTCAAATACTGAAAAAATATTTTCTTGGTTTTATGCTATTCTCAATATAAGGGCTACTGAGACAACACATTTTTAAGTTTGATCTGTGTAAATAACACTTTCACCACTGTGTTCATTGCAGCATTGTTTACAGTGGCCAAAATATGGACACAGTCTAGGTGTCCATAGATAAATGAAAGATACAGAAGATGTGGTATGTAGAATGGTATATATGTGGTGTGTATATATATATAAACTTAGCAATAAAAAGTATGACATCTTGCTGTTCATCACAGCAAGATGGACCTAGAGAGTATTATGCTCAATGAAATAAACCAGAACAAGAAATTCAAATACCATATCATTTCACTTATTTGTAGTATCAAATAAAATGAACAAAACAGAAACAATTCATAGATACACAGAACAAACTGATGATTATCCTAAGGGATATGGATGGGGTGATGTATTGAAGGTGAATAAGAGGTACAAACTTCTAGATATAAAATAAATAAGCCATGTAGATGTAATGTACAACATAAGGAATATAGTCGATAATATTCTAATAATTGTGTATATGACAAATGATTGCTAGACTTATGCCAATCACATCATTAAGTATCATTATTTTGTACACCTGAAATGAATATAATATTGTAGGGCAACTATACTTTAATAAAAGAAACTTCAATTTGAAAAAAGCAGTAACACTTGCTCCATCACTTTCTTAAGTCTAGACAATCAACAAAGCAATAAAGCATGTCCTAATTTGTAGTGTTTACTCATTTCTGCCAATTTCAAGGTACCCAAGTGATACAACTGACTGCAACTGAAGGTGGGCTTGGGAAGAGCTGGGGCGCAGTACACCATTATATCGAATTGCCACTATGGAGACCGAGTAAACGTAACTTTCCTCAAAAGCATAGAAATGGAAACATAGTAAATATATAGGAAGCTATGCATCAAGCATTCTTTTTTATTTTTAATATACTATATTTAAATAAAATGAACATAATCTAATGTTAGTACTTTTTTTAAAGGTTGGCTTTCAAAATTCTTGAACATTTAAAAATTGAACATATCAGCCAGTACACCCTGTACAACACGGGTTCAGTTAATCCTTTAGTGGTTAATATAAAGAAAGGAGGAACACTAAGATGAACAACGAATTCCCAAGGGGAGAAAAATGATGTTCCAAGCAAAAGTTGCATACCATAAGATGATGCAATGCAAGTTGGAAGTAAAATCTCATCATACAAATTTCTCTTTTAGTGTTCTTTTCTTTTCATATTTGGTGGTAAAGTGAGGTCACTTGACTAAACTTAGGAAATTATATCTTCTTTCGGGAAGAATAATTTCCTGGCAAGTCATGGAGTTAGAAAAATTGTTTGTAAGAAAGTTGGGGATAAACATGATACGAATACATCCTAGCAACCAGGCTAAACTTAATAAGGTGACTACCGTTCCTGCAGCCCCTGTATTGATCTGTCGTTGAGATCCTATTCCAGGTTGAGAGTAAGTTATATTTTGTGAGGTTTAATTACAGATGAAGTTTACTCAGTACTTTCCATTCCCATGCTTGTCTGCCTAGAAAAAAATGGGCACAGTTCAAAAGATGGTCTTTGTTATGACTGTTATGAAATTTCAAAAGAGTTCCTATTAGTCTTTAAATGGAGTATTGTTCAAAAGGAGTAGAATATAAAGGGGCGATATATGTTTGTAAAGTTTTCTGTCAATTTTTTCCTTTATGAAAGAAAATTGTTTTAAACCATAAAATTCATCTACGTGGGTCAGGGACATTTATAGGAAAGGTAAATATCCTAAACATTTCATCAAGTTAAAAAGATTGAATTCCTCAAATACAAAGCAACTTTATGGATAGAACCCCTGCGGAAAAGTTAATGCTAGTTTGTTTTTGTTTTTCTAGTCTAAAGAGGGGTATCTGTTGATTCCTTCGGAGACTGTTATGTGCATTGCCAGAAAATCAAGTGTCCTTTAGAGGTTTCTAAAGACCCCAAAAAAGGGAAAATCATATTTTAGGACAAGATATAACTATACTTTAAATTAAATGCTTAAGAGTAGACATCGTATGGAATGAATGATATTGTTTGAGATGTATGAGAGTGCTAGAGACCTCCATACAGAAAGAAAACATTTGTATGTGTTAGTGAACCAGTGTGTGTATAAAATGTCATAGGTAGATATTCATAGCAGGTATTAAAACTTAAGTAAGACATGTTCCCTGCCATTTGGGACTGTCCCAGCTGGTTGCAGGAAAAAATAAGTGGAACATATACACAAAATAACTGAGCAATGATAGAAAATGGGTGTGCTTAGCTCTTGTATTATGAGGTAGTACTCACAGTGTGTATTAGGAAAGCAGGTCATCTTGGGCTGAAATCAGCTGAGACGTTGTAGCAGAGAAATAAGGATTCAGTTGAAATGTGTAGGCTAGTTAGTATTTTTTTTTTCTGCTCAATAGAAAAATAAATCCAGGAAGGTAGAACAAGGGAGTCAAGACTTTGCATTCTGAAATGAGAGCAGGGTGTTTGACCAGTAGTGATGATCAACTGAATGGAGAGATGAATTGTGACTTAAGTATCAAGACTAAATGTGCAGCAGAGGAATATACTCTAGTAGATTTCGGAAGCTAAGCTAAGAAGTTGGTTCTTCATCCTCACGGACAATGAGAGGCCAAAAGGAACAGTTTCTTCTAGAGAGGGATTCAGGGTTAACAATATCAGTGCTTTTTTGGTAAATGTCTTGGGGTACCAGGGATTCTTCTGAGCTGGTGAATGTATCTGGTACACTCAGTAGCTCCCTTTGCCTATCCTACAACAGTATGTGGTTCACTGAAACATTTTCTGCTCTACAACCGTGTAGTGCATGTCCAGGTTGAGTACGAATATGCAGCGAGTAAGACGCTCACTTCAGGACCAATATGTAAGACTCATGAAAAAACTCACTAATCAAGGTAAATATTTATTTTAATGTAATGTTTTTAAAAAGCAAAAGTCAATGCTAAATTTCCTATGAACATAATATCAAAAATCAAAGATACGTTCAGCATTCACCATACCTATCTATACACGCCGTCTCATTTGATCCTAACAATCAGCACTTGAGGGCCACAGACAGTAATTTCTACTCCCATGTCATGCCACTGGCATTGAAAACTCAGAGAGGTTCACTCACGTGCTAGAAACATGGAGAACCGCAATTCAAACCCAGATTTTTCTACAGTGGAAGGAGTACATTTCCCACTCTGGGAGACGGGCATGTCCTTTAAGGATGCCCTCTGAATAGAACTGCAGGACAATTCAGAGAGCTCTGAACATTTTGCAGTACTCACTAATTTAAGCCTAGGAGATTTGTGGTTCATGAGGCCAACTCTAAGGATACATTCTTCTGCCTGAGTATTTTTGTTAAGACTTTGGGGGAAAATAAAACAAGTCTTGGGAACAGCTAAACAAGATCATCCTGAAAGAAAAAAAATAAACATATTTTCACTTGAAAAGAGACTGAGCAAAGCAACGGAGCCTAAATAGAAGAGTGTAAATTACATGCTAATCATATGCAAATAATGTATGGCCCTACAATTCCGTGCACCTGCATTTGACCCTCAGGGATTAAAACTAGCTGAATCCATTGCATTTTCAGGGATTAAAACTAGCTGAATCTACTGCATTTGGGCATATTCCCTGAATTGGATTTACTAGTAAAACCAGCTCAGATAAATTTTTATTTATTATTTAGGCAATGAGAATGATTCCAAGGTCACTAATTAGCAAGTTCAATCTCTCTAAACTCCCATCACATTTGGATCCAGGGTTCTGGTCTACACCTTGTGTTCCCATCTGCATTTGCTTTGATTTTCCACTTGGATATTCATACCGGTCCCATCTGCACAATGGTCTCTGCCAGCCTAGAAACTGGTCAGTTGTGTTAGAGGGAATGGATGTTGGGCCTGAAGATGGCAGTGAGGACTGTAGGCAACAGCATCTGTGTAGAGGAGGCCAAGGACTGCAGCCAGAGCTGATTTGCTGTCTACTAGGCCTAGGAGTCGGAACTGAAGTGCTAGGTGCACGGCAGGTGGACTGATGAGATTGCCGGGCAGCGGCAGTTTGGAGTTGGCAAGGCTCTGCTCACAGTTTGAGTGTGGCAGCCTTATTAGCATGGTTGAAGCAGTGACTTAATCCACTGAATTTTCCTGACAAAATCATTGTCCCACTTTCAAACTGGAATAAAATCTCAACAGGAAAGCAAGCTCCTGCATGTGGAAATGTATTGCTCTTTGACCAAGCACTTTGCATCCAGTGGGAGAGAGAAGAAGAGGACATTACTTGCCCCGCAATGTTACCAGTTTATCTGTTTATCTGTTACCCACCCACAAATGGAAATAATGGCCTTACAACACTACAGATGGATTATGAAATGTAAATGAAATAATGTTCATGACGTAGCTTTAAAAAGAACAAAAGCTAAAATCTTAGAAGTTCTCTTGTATTAAAAATTATATTTATTAAATAAGTACAAAGGATCCTTTTAAATTTCTTCTGAAAAGGGATTTGAAAGTAATTTGAGTCACTATTACTCTCACATCATTTACTTCTTGGCCCCAGATTCCAGCAAAGGTTTGATTTTTTTTCTGTTCCCTGATCATAAATAATCCTTTGTATATTTTCCTGTTTCTATGCTGCAACTCATGCTATTTTTTTCTGCCAGGAAAATTTCTTGAATTTTATTCATCCAAGTCAAAACTTTATCCATCTTTTAAAAATTCACCTCTAATGTTATTTTCTTCTTGAAAAACATATGCCTCCTCTTGCTACTTGAAACTTTGAAAACACCGACTTTGAATTTTGCTGTGCTACAACCTGCCCACTTCTTACAATGGAATCATTAATGTCCTTGAATTATTCTTTCTCATAGATATTAATCTTTGGGACAAGACCCCAATAAGGCCTAGGGAAGGCCTACACCCATACAACTCTTTAATAGATCTTGTCTGTATGAAACAAAGACTCACACTCTGTCCACAAATTTCCTTTGGTAAAATACATGAGCAAATCCAAATATGTCTTCACTGTTCTTAAGTAGGAATATTTAAATATAGTAGAAATTTCATTTTTTGTTTTCTTTTTGTGGATAAAGATGGGAATATAACAGGAGTAATTTCTGAAATAGAAATCTTAGTAGGCCTTTCACTGACCATGAGAAAATTGGCAGAAAGAGCCCTGAAGAGACTTCTTCCCATGTAACCCTAATGTCCACAGTACAGTGGGGAGCCTGTAAGATGCAGAAACAACTTCATCTGACTCACTTGGTAAGAGAAATTACTCAAATTTCAAAACATTATAAATAACAGTGATGTATTTGAAAGACCCTAGCATATTTCTTATACCCAATAGGCATTCAGTATGTGATAAACTGAAGACAAAAGAAAAAAAAAAACTAGTAAGGCTGCCTTTCATATACCAGAGTGCTAAGTTGAGCTGCAGAAATAATGATGGAGAAAGGACAAACTCAATGGATCACTCCTCCCTGTATGAGACCCAGGACACACCCACCTACACCCAGGGAGTTGTTGAGTACTTACATGTACAGGTCATCCTGTCTTTCATTGACAAGTTGGCTAAATCAAAATGAATTATTCATGATGGCTTGGGTTGCCCAAGGGGAAGCCATGCTGTCAAAATTCTTTACCATCTCAAGTCCAATGAGAAGTTGGGAGAATGCAACATTAACGTCATTTATCTGAAGGTATCATTATGATGTGAATTATCTTCAGACCTTGGGCAAAATGATCAGTACACACTATCAGATTGTAGCTAAACCATTTGTTCCAATGCATTCCTAATGGAATGCCTGGTTTCTCGTGTTGTGTGACACTTAAAAGGCATGTGACCAAGCCACTTAAGTCCCCTATACCTCAAGACAAGGGTGACAATTTGTTTCTCATTGCCTGTCACAGTCCCTGTTATCACTGCTTAATTATTAATAGTATAACTCTTCATTCTGAAAAGTGTGTACATTTGAGCAGTAAATTATTTGATCACCCTACCTATCAAATAAGGATTGTGGACCAATGATTTATAAAGTCTTTGGCTGCTGTAGATTTCTACGACTTTAACTAATTAAAGGAAAACATACATTAAATGAAACATAATATATATATAATTATATATGAAACACATATATAATTTAATATCATATTATATCCACATATTTATATTCTATATGGAATATGTTCACAATACTTCAATGTCTTTATAGAGTTACACTCAACCAAAAAATCTCAGTGGTATTTTAAATCCTCTACTGATGTCTTTTGATAGAAGAGAATGGACAGACAATTTCACAAACTGACACAAAACCTTATCCGGATATTTTTTCTCTCCTTATTCTCATCCTTTCTAGTCTGAATAAAAGGATTGTCTGAAAGGCTTGTCTCTGGGAGTTCACTGGGCTTCAGTCTTCCAGAAGTAATGTTTCTCAACAAAATAAAATTTATAATAGCAAGAAATGTAAATTTAGTTTGTGGATAAGACTGAGAGCATTAAAATAAGAAAGGTTGCCATGGGTAGAGGTAGGTTAACAAATGAAGGAGAGATAAATGTTAAACTGTGAAAAAATGACAGAATGCATTCAGATTTGCTAGGCCATGTCCTTGACTTTAGATATTTGTCAGATATTGTGACAGCTGTGCCTCACGGAATGATTTTTGGAAATAGGCTATTGTATATGTTTAAGGAAGAATTCCTATGCTTAGTCAATATACTGGATGTGGATATATGAGGAAACATTTAAGATAGAACAAAGAAATCTTAGGAAACAATAAGGCCAAGTTGCGAGTACAGAACACCTCTCCCCTTCACATACACACAACACCTAAGTACATGCTCTTTGGACATGCATTCAGGTGACAACCTTTAGTGCACTGAGAGAAAGAATAAAAGAAAGACAATGATGTATGATGCCTTTAAAATTACTTTAACTTTGACCTGTGTCTTTGTCTCTTAGATTGCTCTTTTTAATGACGTTAAATAATCTCAAGTACACTTTGAAGTTGAGTAACCCACAAATCTCTTCTTCTGAATAGCTTTGAAGTTAGATTCTGAAAAGCCTCAAACTGAAGTATAATTCAGGGAGTTGAACGTGGCATACATTTTCAGTCACTGTAATATGAAAAGTGGTAAGACAGAGGTTGCCTCTGGGAAGCACAAAGTCAATGGGCAGTTGAAAAATTCCCCTGTGAAGGTGATCACTCAATATGATTAGATTAATATTTATTAATTTATTGATGTGCACTAATAATTATTACCAATATGTTAAAATGTGTGTTAATATCCCCCTTTTTTAGAGTGATAAATGAAAATTACTGTATACTTCCACTTAGGCTAGAATAAAACAGAACCTGGAAGTAAAAATTAAATTGGTAAGGGGTAGAAGAAATGGTGAGGGTTTAAAACAAAGTTGAGTGAAAGATTTCTAGTTCCTAAAAAGCAGAAATTAAGGAACACATATTTATTCTTGCTTTGTGCCTATCACAGCATCATATAAACTCTAATTCTTCCTATAAGCTTTCCAGTTGAGGAGACAGACACAGGAACTCATAAAAGCCATTTGTTTTACAGAGGAAACTTGCTGGCAAGACTTCTGTGGACACTATTTAGGAAAATCCAAAGAAATGAAAATGAGCTTCTTGGCCTTTTTAAAACTGGAATGAATGTACTAAGAAAGGATATTAGACTGAAAGACAATGTGACATACTCATTAAAAAACAGGTATATGTGAGAAAACATGAATAGCCATTAAGTATATAAGGTGCCCAAACCCTTTAGTAACAAAGGTAATGTAAATAAAATCCAAAGCATGTTTATATTTAATGATGTTTAATTGGCTAAAAATAATAGCTATATTTCCAAATTTTAAAAGGTCCATAGGATTTTTTTAAACACTGATGGTGAGAGTATGAATTAGTACAACTACTTTGGAACACAGTTTGATATTATCACAAAATTGAACATTCACATAACCTATAACCCCAGCAATCTGACTCCTTTGTACATACCTAGAAAAAACACTGCACATATTTACTAGAAGATATACAAAACAATGTGCATAGCAGTGCCATTTATGAGAGCAAAAATCTGGGGGTAAGAAAACATATACACAAATTCTCACTAAGAGAACACTAATGTAATTTCTTGTATAATAACAGAGTGGATAGTATATATCTGTGAAAATGAACTACAGTCACTAGCTACAATTTGAGTGAATGTACTTAAGAAGGATACTGACTAAAAAAATTAATTCCTAAAAATTCTATATTAAGAAGTTAAAAAAAAAGCCCTGGCTGATGTAGCTCATTACATTGAGCATGGGCCTGTGAAGCAGAGTCACTGGTTTGATTCCCAGTCAGGGCACATGCCTGGGTTGCAGGCCAGGTCCCCAGTAGGGGACCCAGGAGAGGCAACCACACATTGATGTTCCTCTCCCACTCTTTCTCCTTCCCTCCCACCGTCTCTAAAAATAAAAAAATAAAATATTTTTTAAAAAAGAAGTTAAAGAAACAGCTAATACTAAATTTATTTGGGTATGTTTAGTCTTAGCTGTTTGTGTGTATATGTGTGTACAAATATATAAAATATCTTACACACATATTTTTGATCTTGCATTTTACCATTCAAATATCATCTTTGTCTTATTAAAATTTCAACATCCTGGAAGACCTGTTAAAGTGCACATGCCCCAGGGTAAATCCAATGCTTTGAGAATGAAGTGGCATTAAAACAACCTAGTCAGAACAATGTCTGGCTGGAATAAGGCAGGTAATCAGGGTGTCTGGGCCCTAGAACATTAGGGCAAAGCCAGCATGAAGAAGGTTGGAAGGGCATCATGGTCAACACTTCTCTCTATGTTTATTCTCCCAAGAGCTGCACTGCAACATGGCTTTAAGAGGTGAATTTGGATTTACTTCAGCAGTCCAGTCTTTCCCTGCCAGGGTGAGCCAGGCCATATCCCTATTTTGGTGCTTAACCTAATTTGGAATCCTCCTTTGCAAAACGCCTTTACCACCTGCCTGAGGTGAAAGGAACAAAGCTCATGCCAACAGAATGTGTTCTGCAAGGCTGAGTTAACAGGGCGACCTTACTTTATCTTTTGCTGAATAAGGAGATTTTTCCCAACATTGAAGGCTGTGAATGTACTTTTCTTTATTCTTTTAAATGAAACTCAGGTTAAGTGGAGAGCAGCCAAAGCAGCAGATTTCATACCTTGGGGGTGGTAGTGATGTTCTTATATCCTGAGGAATGAAAAGGTACCTGGGAAAGGAAAGTGTGTTCTAAGACCAATACTAGGAAACCACACAAATCCCTCAGTGGAATAACCTCTATGGAGGGTGTAATTTTCCATGTGGTAGCAGCCATGTGATTAATTCCAACATTCAATACATACAAGTCCTCCTAACTCTCCTGGACCACTGTGACAATCTTTCTACTCCCGTACCTGAAACATAACACTCACTCTGTCACCAAGTTTCTCTTGCCCCCTGTCATCTACATCATGTCTCTCTAGGGCTCAAATACTTTTAGAACCTCTCCAACACCTACAGGATGACGCTTGGAAGTCTGACATTGAAAGTCTTCCACATGAAGGTCCTGGTTCACTTTTATGAACAAAAGTCCTGCAATTATCTTTACAAGTGTTCTTCTTTGACTAGTGCTTTGTGGCCAGTGGTTCTATTGACTGACACTGCTTTTCCCATTCTATTGTTTTATCATGTAGTTTCAAACAGAGAATATGTCTTTTGTAAAATCTTATCTACCCTTTATGTCTTCTTCCTCCTTCCTAAAATCTCCCTGGTTACCTCAGCATGTACCACTTTGCTTTTCTCTACATCTTTGCAGTATTTATGGCCAAGAGAACTCAACACTATGTACTGTGTCATAATATGCTTGACTTACTGGGTATATCAAATATGTTTATTTTATTCATTTAATCAACCAGTGTGACTAGATTATTATTACTTTTCCAAGTTCAATTCCTTTGTCTTAGGCTGATTTCTCTCTTCCCACCCAAACTAGTGCTGTGGCTATATCCATATTGACACTTAAAAATGATTTTGTATTAATTTAAACCATTAAGAAAAATAATTCAGTGAAAATTATCTCCATTAAATGCACTATAAAATTCACATTGACTGCAAGAAGGATCAATTATGGGTGCAATTCTTAAGAAAATCAGATGTTTTCAGCTTCAGGACAAGTGGTACAAAGGGTGCTGTAACATTTTGTATAGTATCCATGCAAACATTTGTGTCCACTCAGAAATTCAGAATACAGCCACATTTTTAAATAGTGTCTCTGTAGTTATAATCAAATAAGTGAGGATGACTCCACACTGCCCTACCATGGGCTCCAAATGCAATGACTGGTACCCTTACAAGAAGAGATGAAGACACACTGAGACATGTGCAAGGAAGAAAGCCATGTGACAATGGAGACAGAAATTAGAGTGGTAGTGATATGGCTAGACAAAAACATCCAAGAAGCTAGGAAGGATTCTTTGCTACAGTCTTCAGAAAGAACGTGGCCCTCCTGACATCTTGATTTCCGACTTCTAAGCTCCAGAATTGTGAGAAAATAAATTTCTGTATTTAAAGCTACCTCATTTGTGGTAATTCACTATGGCAGTCCTAGGAAACCAATACAGATGCTGGGTGTTATATTAAGCATCCTGAATGTGAGCGAGGCATATCTTTCAGAACAGAGATTTTAACACTTGCTGAAAAACAGTTCTGTCAGGGAAAATCTCTTTCTATAGAAAGCTTTAAAAATGAAAGAGCTTCTCATTTTTCTAGGATGGTTTTGGTGTGATCCTACTTGAAAGGAGGTGAATGAACCAAGTGACCTTTGAAGATCTTTCTCCAATCCTTTGATGCTTGGATTTTATGAACTCCTCTCACTTGATAATCTGGGCCAGCTTTACTTATGCATTTATATTTCCAGAACAGTTCTCCATCTCAAAACTTCTACTTGAGACAAACAGATTTCTTCACGGCCCCTTCCTCCCTCTTTCTACACATATACACTAGAGTGCAGCCATATCTCTGTTCATGCTGATATATTTGTTCTTTCTAATATCCTTTGCAGACACCAGTGTTGAGGTTCTTGTATGCTGCTTTTGTTCACTATTTTAGGTGACATTGTTTGATAAGATTTTTGTTTATTTGTTTCTTTTTATCAATTGGTATTTGGTGTTCCATCAGACTAGATTGTGGGATTTTCAGTCAGTTTGAGCTGCTATATCAAATTACCACAAATTGGGTGGCTTATTAACAACCTAAATTTATTTCTCACAGTTCTGGAGCAGGTCTGAAATAGGCATGCTGATATGATTGGGTTTTGGTGAGCACCAGCTTCCTGGTTTGTAGGTGGCTGTCTTATTGTTATATCCCAAAGTGGCAGAGAAGGGAGAGAAGTGGAAGCAATCTCTCATGTCTCCTCTTATAAGAATATTTGTTTCATCCATGAAGTTGCCACTTTCAGGACTTGTTTACCTCCCTAAAGCTCCATCTCTTAAAACCATCATTTCAGGAATTTGGAGTTCAACATATGAAGTCTGCAGGGACACAAACATTCAGTCCAAAACACTGGTATTTACTAAAACTACTGTAGTAGTTATGATGAGGTAGATTGAAGTAATAGACAATCCAAAAGCTTACAGTGACTTAAAACAAATGTTTTCTCACTCTTACTTACCATATTTTTGCACCATAAACGCACTCAGGTTTTAGAGGAAGAAAAAATTTTTGAAGCAAAAATATGATAAAATATTTAATAACATAATATTTCACCAATGTAAATATAAAGCTACATTCGGACTATAAGATGCACCCCCATTTTCCTCCCAAATTTGGGAGGGAAATGTGTCTTATAGTCCAAAAAATACGATACCTAACATATCCATCTTGGGTCAATGGAAGGAGCCACAGCAGATCCTATCCATTCAGGGAGGCAGATCAATGAAGCTCCAACAGCTAGAATATCTTGGAAATTGGAAGAAAATGTGGGGAATCATGTACTAGCTCTAAAGGCTTCTACTTTGACATAAAAACCTATCAGTTACCATCATAGGTCGTTGACAAGAGCAACTAACAATGTCCATACCTAACTTCCAAAGAGCAGAGAAATGCAATCCTGCTGTGTCCTTGGAAGAACTGTAAATATTGATAATCAGCATAAATGATTACCAGCATTCCACACTGCAGTTCAGATTACTTGCTATTTGACTTTGTATGCAGTGTAATATGTAGACAGTTAAGACAGCCCCTTAGTCGTAAAAGAATTTATAATTCAGCTAAGAAAATAATTGTTTTTGAGGAAGAAGTCACACATATGGACAAACATTTGAGTTGATCCTCTAAAAAGAAAGTGAGAGCCTCAAGATGAAGACTGGTCTGGACAATGATCTGGGTAGACTGAACAGAAAAATGGAGGTCCGTGTCCAGAGCTATGGAAACACCTGACTTGAAAAGGGGAGCATCTAAAATGTTTGGGACAAGGAAGGAAGAAATGGGACATTTAATGTGACTAGAATATCAGCCATGAAGAACACAGGGCTAGTTTAAATAATTAGTTCTACTCTCCTCAGACTGCTAAATTTGCATTTTTGTATGAAGTTCATCTTGGTCCCTGTATGACTTTGATCCTGACTTCTCAAATGGAATCTCTATCAGATCCACTCCAGCTTGACTTGACCTATATCACTACTTCATCCCACAGGAAATAAAATGAAGCAATGAAGCACCTAGGCTGCAAAATCTAAAGAGGCACTATTTCTCACATACTGACCTTGCCCCTGTATAAACCGGAGAATAAGTCACCCCTTAAAAGAAAAGCAGCAAGGCCAGTGTGCAAATTTTAAATAAAAATTAAGAAATTTTAAAGCCTATAAATAAAATAAAAATTCATTATTTCTGTGTTTCCTTTCATGTAGACAAAAAGGAATCCATCTTGAGCTCCTGTTAATCCATAGATTAATTTTCTGAGCGTTGGTTACCCTGCATTTGCACCTTCCCCTTCTCAAACACACACACTTGTCTTTACCTATCTATCCCACCCTGTGCCCCTACAGCATGGCCCCTTTTCACCCCCAGTTCCCAGTGGGTACCACCAGCACTGTTGCCTCCCTGAAGTCCTGTGGCCCTGAAAGTGGGTTTCTAGTCCCTAAGTGCCTGAGATGGTTGTTAATCTCTGAGTTCCTTACTATCTTCTCTTTGTTCCCCTAAACCTTCCCACACCTCTATAAAAACCCCTTCATTAGTTTCATCTGAACCTGGCGTGCATTCTATTTTCTGATAAGATTCTGACTAAAAGCTACCTATTGAATCAAAAGCCTCCCCCATAATATTGACTTGATTGATTTGCATATTTTCCATAGGTGAAAAGTAAGGAAAAAGAAAGCTTCCTGTTCTACTTATCCAGCATGAGGCATGAAGACCTTTGCCTGAGGCAAGTTTCCAGGTAGATCACCTTTGTATCATCAATAATGATGCTGTTTTCCAGATTTCAGTATTATGGAAAGGGCTTTCTTTCATCTCAGCCTTTAAAATGCATACAAACCCAAGATTTAAAATAATAAGAAAATTAAGCAGCTCATCTTTTCCTTAATACCCTTCTGAAGATTCTCAAGAGAGAGAAAAAGGCAGTTTCCCTGATGATGAAAACCCACCAAAAGTTTATAAAGGAAACAAATTCCCCTTGGGCAGTAATCAGTGGTCAGACAGTATCTGACAAGCGCAGCGGAATTTTAGCTATTGCTCTAGGGCTGTTCTTAGTTCTGGTCAATTCCTTTGTTAACTGGGATATGAAAGGAACCCAAGTGAAAATAGTTCAGAGGAAAAAAAATAAGCAAGATAATGTAAAACAAACTCATTATATCTGGAATATTAAGGCTTTTCCCTAGAAGATTTTCTTCTTTTTGCCCTAGAGCACTTGAAAGTTTTGAAAATCCATTTAAAGTAAAGTAAAAATAATATTTCACATAACGCTTATTTAGTTTTGCTACAATGAAAACTGGAACTATAGCAAACTTAAAGCAACAAAATAAACTGCAGATGCCCCATAAAACTATGCAAGCAGTAGCCAACTGGTGCAAACAAATAAACTTTATGGTATGCAACAACTGACTTACATTAACACCTAAATTCTCTCTGCCTCATTCTGAAGTTCTCATGCAGTGGTAGCATCTCTTCCTAGCCTTTTTCCTCAAAAAAGAACAGCAGTCCTACTTCCTGACTAATTAGAATGGTTTATAATTAGATTTTGGCCTGTAGGAAGGGATTAATCTCTGTAAGAGGTGTCGGAGATTCAGCAGCTTCTGTTAGCAAAGGATATTTGCGCCAACTTTTATTTATTTATTTTTATTCTGAGTTTCATTTAATAGGATGTTTCATTCCATAGATATTCTTTTGATGTTGGGGTTAAAGTAAATTTTTGAATTCATTTCCTCTTGTTCACACAAACTTTAAAGTAAATTTTCTATTTCAGTTCCTTTTACATACAAATCTTCAGGTTTGGAGTAGCCATTGAATGCCTCAAGATTAAGAATCTCACATCATCTAAAAGCAAGTGATTTGGGTCTCCCCACCCTGCTTCTTGATGTCAGTTAATCAAAAGCATTGATTGGGTGCAAGATGAGACCTTTACCCCAATGAGATCTATGGGGTAAAGAGACTTTCTAGGAGTTTACAGATTCACTAGAAAAATTGTTATTAATAATAAACTATCAATGCCAATGCCAGTTTGAACTGGACATTATGCAACGCATACCTGATTAAATGAGACATGAGCTCTCTATATAGTATGAAATTTACTTGCAGAGGAAGATGTTCCAATCAAGCCCCTGCCAACAACCAGAGATATGCTTTCGGAAAGGCTTTTTCCTCATTAGTATAATAAATAACATTACTCCTGTGGTTTCTTCCTGGTTTAAAATTTTGGGGTTCTATGATGAATTTATATCAGGTATCTTGGGGATGAAGTTAACTTTATCATATTTACTTGGCAATATGCCCACCCTCTCAATGAGATGGTGGAAGTAAAGGAGGTTAACTTTTAATATAGAAAGCAAATTCTAGTAGAGTGTCTTCTCTCCCTTCTTCCAGAGATGATAAAGAACATAAACATAATTCTTTGGGAAAACCATTTCTCCTTTTGTATTTTAAATATATGGAATTAAAATTTTTAGTTAAACGAGCCATCTATTACTGAAATGGTCTTAGGTAGAAGTGAAAGTTGTAGAGCCCATGATTTTTCATACTCCAGTTCCTCTGGACTCGGTTCTTTCCATCAGCAGGACAGGAAAGAGGGTATAAGCTCTCATAACCACCTCTCATTCCCAGCCTACAGCAGCTCATGTCATTCCTCCTGGCTCACACCTTCATTCTGTTGCTGTGCCTAGACTTACACTCAGAATTAAAGCGAGATGGGAAGATGGAGTGGGATGGATGGATGGATGGTCATATTTCAAAACAATGAACTCCTAAACACTGCCAACTTTTATCCCCCAAGTAGGTCATTGGCCTTGTCTCCTTCCTACTATGCTAATTTAAATTCCAACATATCATATCCATCCTTCAAAGTCCAATAGAGATTCTCCTTTTTCAAAGCCATTTGTAGGACACCCAGTTCATTGGAACCTAATTCTCCTAGTTCTGAAAGCAGGTATTAGCTCTCCCGTGTATAAAGTGGCTAATAGCACTTATATACTCCCGTGTTCTTCAATCAGACCTCTTGGCCTCACACCCTAGCAATCCTGTTTGCTAGCTGTGATCTTGGACATGGTATTGAAATGGACCATGCCTCGGTTTTTACATCTGAAAAATGGAATGACAATATTGCCTAACTTATGGGGTTGTAGTGAACATTAAATGAGTTACACTGGTCACTCACACCAAATAGAAACAGTCATATAGTAAACATTAAACCTCCAAATGCGTTAGCTATCCATTTGGGACACGTAATGATATTCCAAGGTGCTCTTTTATATAAGTGACTTATAAACTCCTTAAAATTAGTTTTTACATTCATACTTCTAGGTTAAGCAAATTAAGGACTGGAGTCCTGAGTTATTTAAGTTTATTTTAACTTAGTCCAGCACATAGTATAGCACCCTGCACGTGGTAGGGGCTAAGCAAATATTATTCCACCAAATGTTAGCAGTAGTGATCTTACCTCTCTAAGGTAGAGATGTATTGTAGGTTAATAAGTAGTGGAACGAGTCTTGAAAATGTAGCTCAGAGATATATTGACTGATTTAGAGATTAGATTAGACCAAGACAGAGTATATCTCCATCTGAATTCTCCCATTGGAAGTTATATTCTCTGTATCTGGGACAACTCCTCCTTATCCTCCCAATTCATTCTGGTTATGCCCTATTTAGGACAGAAGACAAAATAACTCAAATCTGGCCTCCACCACAAATGTCTATGTTAAAACTCATACATACAGTAATTCCCACATAATCTCCTCTTAATAAACCCACCATCTTGTTATCTGCTTTATCCACATTTTTTATAGTAAACCCACAGAAACACTGAAATTTCTTGGCCTCATAAAACATTTTTCTTCTAGGCAACACGTAAACCATGATAATCATTTTTGCAAAAGACTACTATGTAAATGAAAGTTTCAAATCAAGATGCCCTTACTTTGAGTACATGTGTCACCGAAAGGCTAGAGGAACATTCAGCTCTGGTCCTGACCCTGGTCTCGGCCCTAGATAACAATAGAACCTACCTTAGGGAACTCTCCCTCTCCCTCCCCACCCTAATGCTCATGGCCCAAATATGCCTCAGAAAGCAACATAAGAGTATTTGCTTTCAAAGAGCACATTCAATCAAGCTTTAACTCCAGAAGTAGAAGGTCCTAGCTTCTGGACCTGACTTCTGTCAAAGTGGCCAGAGAGACCTCCTGACGGTCAAAGGCTGAAAAGCAGAGATAAGGACAAGGAAGCAACTGGGATGAGGTTAACATACATTTCTCCCTATAGAAAACAAGAAGTAATTCAATGTAATGAAATGCTCTGTTTTACAGAAGGACTCTCCCAGATCCACACAGAGACAGAATCACACACACACACACCCCTGTACAAAATGAAGCCTGTGGACAGTGTTTCTAAAAATAATAATAATCACTACTGTTTTATCAATTCTAATTAGATATGAGACATTTATACATTTTATCCCCAATTCTTAAAACAATCTTTTAGGAAGTGCTGTCTTCTTTATCATATGAATGTGACAATCAAGTTCAAAGAGCTGGCCCTGGCCATGACTTGGCACATGGCACACAGAGATGCCACACAGACAGCTCCAGCTCTGATAGGCCTGCTTCCCATTTGGCACTTTCACACTGAGTCATTTTTGTACTTTCACTGTCTGTGATTCACAGGTCAAGCCACGCTAATCAGCACCATTCAAATACCTCAGGGACCATAAAACTATTTCAGACTACCTCACCATTCAAGTTCTGTATCTATTTATTACAACTATCTAAAATTGTCCATTGCTTGCTCTGAATATCATACTCAGTCTCATCACCAAGACTATAAACTACTTGTGTTCATCTTTCATGTGATGTGGGGCAACTTATAGATTACTATATCTCATCTTGTTTCTGAAACGTGACTTATATATGATATAATAATAAAAGTGTCCCACAAAATACACACCTTTATGTAGAAATAATCTCAGTATCCTCTCCTATATTTTACTTTTCCAAGAGCCATACTAAAATGTTTCCAATAGCAACATTATAGACACAAATATATAGCTGAGGTTCTCAGTAAGAAAAAAAAAACTGCTGAAGTTATAGAAACAAGGATTACAAAGAGAAAAAATAGATAATACAAAAAGTACACGAGGTAAGAATATCAAGATAATGTAAACATACTTAAATGAACAAGATCTAACGAAAATCACCCCAAAGTGGAGAAAAAGCTGGTGGTAGAACTCTCTCTTTTTTTACAATTGCGTTTGAGAACTCATGGAAGGCAAGGCAAGGCAAGCAGGACACTCAGTGTGTTCAATGAGGGCCCGGGCAGAGGGACAATAGTGAATGCAAGATACAACTAAGAAATGCTATGTTCCTACCGAGCAAATCACTCCTCCAGTTCACAAAGGGATACAAAGGGAGTTCTTTTATAAAAGAAATAAAACATTTAATTTCATGTAAAATAGTCATCTACATTTCATGAAATAATCACAATGATGAAGTTTTTTTGACTTTTTTTTATTATTATACTTCTTAATGCTGCTTAAGAAGTGACTGAGGGCAGATCCAGAATGGTGATAATGATTAGTAGCACCTGACAGTTGTCTAGTACTGTGAAAACATATTCAGAAAAAGATAAAATCAGGACTGTTATACAGATGTGAAAACTAAATATACATTAAAGTTTTAACTTTTTTCTTATGAGGAAACAGAGAAGATATAACCAGTTCAAAGAAAAAGTTAAACACACACACACACACACATCTAGAATAAAGGAATGCGTTTCAAATAAATGCAAAACTCGTTTTTCTACAAAGGGGAGTAAAGGTCAATAGAAACTCTATGGAAAAGGTGCAGTTTGCCTATCCATTACTTACAATTAGCAAACAGATGCAAAAGAGTTTAATATAATGAACAGGGCTAAAATCAGTTCAGAAGAGTGTGGTGTACATTATGACATATTTCTCTGCAGTATCTGATGTTTTGATAAAAAATAATCTCAAATATTTTTCTTGATTACAAAATAAGGTTAGCCTCATTAGGTTTAGCCTGAGTATTGACATAGGTGCATCAAGAGTGTTAACTTACCACATAGATCTTTATGTATTTGTTTCATTAGAAATTTGCATGAGGAATCTCCGACTGGATCTTGACTAGCCTCTTTAGGCTAAAAAGCCAAGCCAAGAAACTCTACCTACCAGATTTCACCTATAGTATAAATTGGGGAAATGCCTTACTTATAGTATTCTAAGCTTCCTGGACCAACCTAGAATTGACCTTTCTTATTCACTTTTCTGACTGAGAATTCTAAAAACAAGGCACTGAGCCAATTTTTCCAAAGGGGCTTTGTGAGCATTGACAAAAAGGCATACTTAGTTACTTCAAAGTGGACGCTTATAACTGATTAACTGAACATTATTGTCAGATATGACATTCCAGAAAAAGACTTAACATATCAACTAATGTTTCCAAATATGTCCTGTAAAAGGATAGTAAAATCTTATGAAATCTATGCAAATAACTATTCTTCCATGAAAGTGACAATAATCAGTAAGAGATTTCAGTCATGCATGGAGACAAAGAATAAGAACATATTGTTACCTAATATCATAAGGCGAAGCAGCAGCAGGACTCTGATAAACAGAAACATGTCTGGGAGACGAGAGCGTTGACACGTCTCTGGGAACCATATGACTTCCTTATATTAACAACAACATGCCCCTAAAAATGTAACCTAGGATCCAAGGAGCATCTCTTCAGATTTGACAATTCCTTCCCTAAAATCCATTAATGTTAATATACCAAATAAATCTGTTTTTGCCATCTCTCTTTTATAAGGAGAACAAATATTTTTTTCATTTTTCAGGAGCCCTTAAAAAAATCTGAAAGACGGTTTTGGTGCAAAAAATATAAGACTTTCATTTCATTGCATTTTATTCTATTTTATATTACATTTATGATTTAATTTTAGGGAGGCCAAAAATTTGAATGTGCTGTCATAAGATTTAAACACATGAGATAGAAATAATACTTGTTTACTCATTTGAAAGTGACAATAAAACACTTAAAATAAACATAAAAATAAAATGATTGTAAATAACTTTAGCTCTATCATTAGTGTGGAGCCTTTGTTGTTATTTTTTTTTAATGATCAAAGTCAAAATAAAATGCACACAAAGCACAGAAAATTATTCTGATAAAACACATAATCTGTGTATATTACACAGAATTACATACACAGGCCAAGGCAATACACAGGAAATAAAGAAAACAAGCCCATCGAAAATGAGCAAACTTTGCTAAGATTTTATATTTCATAGCTTCTTTACACTCCTTATTTGCACACACTACAATCGAAAGAAAATAAAATTCTCTTTCATGAACATTCTACAACGTTCTATATCCATTCAGGTTTTGTTCCTCCTTACCCTCTTGCTATTCTGGAACAGTCACTTTACTTTAGAACAAAACTGTGCGTTCTCTTTTTCCCTTACTAAACAAGAAAATGTTGCTTCATATAGAGTTGTACCTTTATGCCACTACTACTTGTAGTACACTCTCATTTGCTAATAGTAACTGTGACTTTAAACTAAAGTAACTTCTGTTTCACTGAGGAAAATGGAACTAGGTGACTGGGAACTGACAGACACCAGGAATTTGCATCAGACGAGCAGAGATCACGCATACACATAACCTAGCTTCATTCAGACACACATATCTCTTAGAGTGCAGCTTCTCAAAGTGGCAATAACAAACCCAGACATTAACAGATCCAAAGATTTAGCCTCTAGGTAGCATATAAAAATAAGAAGCAAAAGCACATAAACTTAAAATCATGCTTAGTAATCAATGTTTCAGTGCTCTAACTTAGAAGTGATCTAAATAGCCAATGAATGTGTACTAATTAACTCGATTTACAATTAGTCCAAGGATTTAAGTCACCTAAAGATCTTAGAAATTTTCATCAAGAAGACAACTACAAAGCACAATTACTGTTAGAATAAAGTTAATCTTAATACATGTTCAAAATACAGAATTACATTTTTCATAATTGTGAGCATTAAGTAGAATAATGCTAGCTTATTTGATCAGCAACTTGTATTAGTTTAGGGAAAACATACACACAGAGAAGAAAAATGTACACTTGTATTATATTTAATACTGATAAATCATAGAACACACAGCTGTTTATATTAAACCAAAAATATTTAAGTAGTCTCATTTGCCTGACTTATCTAAATTATGTTCCCTTAAATTATTAAAATATTTCTAAATTGTTTTTGTAAAATACATGTTTGCCTATTTAATGAATTAAAGTTCAATTTCCTTATTTTTCTGAAAAATTTTGGAATATTCAGTTTATACAAGTGCTTATTTATCTCTATAAGCCAAACAAAACAAGTTCCTTTAAGAGACTTCATAGCCTAATTTATCAATATCACCTGGTAGTAGGAAACCATTATGAATCTATACAATCAGAGGTAGAGGTCTGAGTTATAGACTCTAGGACACACCAGCCAATACAGAGAGCTTTGACTCTGAAAGTCATCCAAGGATCAAGAGTATATAACGAACCACAGAATTTTACCACTCTACCATGGAACTGACCTCCTTCCCACTCAGCAAGTTCACACCTGAATGGAGCTCAGGCAAGGGTCTCTGTCTCTCATCTAACAAAGACTACAAATCACCAAGTGGTCAAACAATGAAGTTCAACTTCTAAAACAAAAAGATTAATAAACCAGAGTCTCTGTTGTCTCTCACCCAGTAGAAAGTAGATTTCTATAAAGAGTTAATACCTGTGCAGAGATCATCAAATAATCAGTCTATAAAACTAAATTCCCAACATAAAAAGTAAAAACATATATATTAGAGAGAAAAATTAACATCAGAGAAATCTCAAGTCATTAAAGTTTTGTTTCCTTTTTGTAGTCACGTCTGGGACCTAAAAAAAGATATGTCTTTGCATAAATTACCCTCAATATGGCCTCCTCTGGTGAGGAAGATTACCTGGCTCTGGTACAGGAATCCATTAGTCATCTTGGTGGAAAATCTCTGAAAGTTAAAAAGTAATTTTCAGAATAAGGCAAAGTCATCTCTTACAGCTATGAAAAATAAACATGTTAAAAATTTGATATTTCTTATATGTGAGAATACACAGATATCATTACCTGTTCAAAGACAAAGTCAGAAAAGCACAAATTTGCATTGAATACAAATACCATAGATGCCAAATTGTTTTTTCTCTGCTGGGGAGAGGGAAGTCATAGGAAACTCGACTGGACAAGACAGTTTGCTTATTTATCAGTTACCTACAATTTACAAAGAGGTGTAAAATAGTTCAAAAATAATAAATAGGAGTAGAAGCAGAGAGACCACAAGGTGTGCTATAGACAATGCATAACTTTGCTTTGAAGTTTAAGTTCCTGTTCATTATTTTGTGAAATCTTCATCTATTCAGTGAGGTCTGAGCAACAACCACTGTCATCCCCATTGTGTAGATAGGGCAGAGTAAATAGGGTAAGAGCGTCTACGTATTAGGAAAACAATACCATCCCAGTGTTCAGACACAAGAATTGAATCATTTTGTCCCTGTGTACCAGGTAAAAGCCTGCACTAAGTACTGTGAAGGATATAAGAAAAGGGAAACATCCAGATTGCCGATTTTTGCAAGTTTAAATAATGCAAGTCATACAAACTTATAAGAGAACATAATATAAGCGGGTATCTGATGGCAGTGTTAAAGACTCAGAGAAAGATGTGACCACTTAAAACCCACATGCCCTTTTATTGAGGCACTGGGATTCAGGATAGAGTCTTCAATTTATTTATTTACGTTTATAACAGAAATAGAAACCCAGCACGATGTGCTCTTACATACACCATCTTACCTTTGACATTAGCCTAATTTTTGTTTTCAGCCCTAGAATTTATCCTGTTAAACAAGAGGAGCATTTGACTGCAAAAACCTGGAAACCCAGAAATATTCGACATTAGCCTAATTTTTGTTTTCAGCCCTAGAATTTATCCAGTTAAACAAGAGGAGCATTTGACTGCAAAAACCCAGAAACCCGCATGTTAGTTATTTCCATGAATAGCAGCAAACCTCCTGTGTCTGACTGAAACATCTTCAGTTTGCCCTTCAAGTTGGTTCCTCCTATACTAGGTCACGCAGTAATAGAGGCTCTTTGACCCAGAGGTCATTGAAACTGGCATCAGTGGAAATACTTCTTGAGGAAGAAGAAACTATAATCTAGAGAAAGTCTTTAAAACAGAGATTGTGCTAGATGGTAAGGTCAGCTTAAATTGTCAATGAGTTGGCTTTTCTCTAGCTTTCCTTCTCTAAAAATAAAATCTATGTTCCTTTGTTCTATAAGCAAAACTGGTTTCCAGGTTTCTTTTAGAATTTTGGATTCAGGTAGTCAGGGGTTATCATTACAAAAATGTAAAGCGAAGGATGCAAACTGAGAACTACAAATTACATTAAAGAAGACTCAGAGTAAAGAGAATGCACTTAATGTAAGCTGGGATGAGAGTGAGTGAGAAGGTGGTCCAGCCAAATAAAGTGAACTTGTCCAAGACCAACTGAGCTCTTTCTTATATACTAAGAACAGTGCACAGTATCTCTTTTTACATTCCTCATCTCTAATTCTTTTTTCTTTCTCCATCATCTGCAGACTTGCTGTTTCAACATGGCAGTCAATAGCTCCTAAGGCTATATACTTATATACTAAGAACAGTGCACAGTATCTCTTTTTACATTCCTCATCTCTAATTCTTTTTTCTTTCTCCATCATCTGCAGACTTGCTGTTTCAACATGGCAGTCAATAGCTCCTAAGGCTATATGCTTTTCTGTTTCTAGTTCAGAAAAAATTGTGGAGTTCATTCCTGTTTGGAGCAGCTTAGATCATGAGCACCCCTCTGTACCATTCATCACAACCATTGTTGCAGCTCGATACATTAAGCCAATGATGGTCAACTCTGGAGTTGGTAGTAGGGTAAATCCCACCCAAACTTCCAGGACAAGAAGGAGATAAGGGTGATTTTACATAGAGAATAACTGCTCCTATATCCTGGGTGGAGAAGCAGTGGATGCTGGGCAGATACAAAGCACCTGAAGCCTCTAAGTTGATGTTAGAGGACCATGGCAGGGTAGAATTCTTTTCCTCAGCATCTGGAGCCACAGGCACTAGCTCCTGTTGCTCAAGAGCCTATGAGAAACCATCCAATTACTCTGTTTTCTCATCTGTCAGGTGGAGGTAATGTTTACCTCATCTGGGAAGGGACTAAATAATTTAAAATGTTTTTATAAGCTTTCTATTTCTATGCAAATTATTTATTCTGGTTAAGATGTGATTTATTTCTTCCTTCAGCTCTCTTCTCTCAGTTTCAGTAAGAAGACTATGGTTTGTATTAGCACTGCCATATTTAACAAATAAAAATAAAATATTTTGCCTGTCAACTCTACTTGTATATATGACTCCCTTAAACTATGTCAGAGGACATCCGAGTGGCCTGAAGTGACCCTGTCACCTGAGATAGACAATCCCCAGCCTTCCTGGTTCTTTTGCCAACAAAACCCTGGCTTAACTCTCAGACATTCTGCAGGATTCAAGGGTGGGCTCAGGCTTTGATCATTTTGAACATTTATTAAAATAGCATTTATGACATTCTTATAATCTGCTAGCCACTTTTTGACTAGAGAACACTTAGTGATTAATTAAACAGACAATTATTCTTCAATTGTCTGTATAAAATAGAGACTGGGTTACATGTGCAGGTTACCATGATGTATATTCTTTTTCGGTTTCCTGATGCATTCTTCTCTCTGAGTGTCTCAGTGATACTTTAAAATGAATCTCACCAATCAGCAGATGAGTCTGATTGGTAACACAAAGCCTAAGAACTGGCCACAGCTTGCCCTGCAGCTCTGCAGTAATGACACTTCAGGGGAAGAAGAGTGATTCTGTCCTTTCCAAGTTACTTTGCTCACTGTGGGGGAGGAATGAGCTGCAGTGCATCAGTTGGGAGCTACACTGATTGTGGCTTCCTTACAAGCAACACACCTCCTTAAGATGGTGCCAGTGACTCACACTATTAGGAAGAGAACACAGTGTAATGGACTGAACTGCATCAGGGAAAATGGTAGTTAAAAATTACAAGCTGGTCTGCAAACTAAGGTATGCTAGGACAGAAAAGGAGCTGCCAAGGCCAGCAGTGCAGGGAGTCAGCCATGAGTCGAGGCAGTGCTTTTCTACCTTTTTCATCTCGTGGCGCACATAACCTAATTACTAAAATTCTGTGGCACATCAAAAATCTATATTTTTTGAAAAAAATCAAATATACTTTTGATTCATTACTTCAGAGGGCTATTGTTGTATGGGCTGTTGTCAATTTTGTGTGTGCCATTCTAAGAGAAAAGAGGTCAGTGCCCCTGGCAGTCATGGATTGCATATTTTAAAAAGTATGGTGACACACCGGTTGAAAATTGTTTATCTGGAGAATCCTCCCTCTTTGCAGTTGCCTGATGCTGAAATCTGGTCTCCCTGGACATGCTGGCTCTGAGCAGGTGACCTGGTCTTGGGGATTGCCAGTGTCAAAGACTGTGCCTCCTCAGACCAAGACAACCCGATATATTAACTTCAAAGACTTTGGCATAGCAACTGATACATAAAGGAAGATGGTTTCTATCATCCAAAATCCATCCAGATGCTATCCACTTTTTCTGGGTTTTCTTTTTCTTAAAAAATGGTCCAGCAATGGGGTCTGAACAATGGAGGGCTGCATCTGCAGAGGACAGCTCCACCATTCTGCTAGAATTATCCTTCACTTACAACTAGTCATTAGAGCAGAAAAATATGAAGCTAGAGGGAGCTTCAAAAATCATCTAGTTCAAGACTTTTTAAGTTGAGGAAACTTCGGCCTAAATGCAACAATTGTTTGCCCAAAAGTCACACAAATTTGAACAGAATATTCCTATCTTTTACTAAATTGCTTCCAAATAAAAATATTTTAATGGGAAATATGTTAATATTTTGACCTATTAATGAAAATTCTTAGATAGAATGCACATTGTGAATACATGTATTTTTTTTTAAAAATGTAACCAGAAAAGAAAAATATAGCATACAATAGTTTTGTAAACTTACCAAGCATACTTTTTATGTGTATGTGATGAAGAGTGTGGAAAATGCCCTTTCCCTTTTGCATATAGATGAAGTTTTAATAGCAAGTATCAATAGCTCTAAATCTTTAACACATATCAGAGTCACTTTTTGACAGTTTAAAACAGATACCTGGGGACAAGTCACTGAGTTCTTGGGACCCAAGAATTTTCTGTTCTCACTAGCTTCCAGCTGATACTGATGCCACTTTTTTGAACATCATACTTTGGGAACAACTGGTATGTATAACATAAAGTATAAAATTCTAACCTACAAATGAGGGAATTTTTATCCTACTTCTGGATCAGACAATATCCATGCAAGTGATTTCAACAAAATAAATTGGATTTTTTGGCCAGTGTTTTTTAAATGTGAGAACAAAAAAATTAAGTTGATTCAATTTCATATACATGGCTGAGGTTTTCCACTAGCCAGGGCATTGAGATACTTCAAAGTCTATATCTAGATTTGCGTGTTCTGTGATTCTGCCCCCAAACATTGATTGAGGAGAGGAGAGGGATAAATAGGCTGCTGGCTTGCATCTGGGTTGGAATAATTTGGAGGCACGTTATATACTGACTCCCAGACTTCCCTGGTGGGATGAAATTCCACTTGACACAGTAGTAACCAGTCCAACTGTGCATGTGATTGACTTCCAGTCTTTTTTTGCACCCTGCTCCCTACTGAGGTCACCTCCAACACAAACTACTTTCATTTCAATTATTGTTTTAAGAACTGATTCTGGAGAGCACAAACCAAGACATTGTCCTTTTATTTGTTTGTTATTTTAATTATTCTTCTTGCTCCTGCTTGGTATTAATTTAACCTACTGATTTATGGACAGTTAAAATATTTGTAGGAGTTTTGTGCTTTTAATGTAGCTTTGATCAATGGTATTTCATGTTATAAGTTTCCTTGAAAAAAGTTATGTTAGTAGCTACTTTTTAGGTTCTCATATTTGATGATCGACAAGCTTTATGTAGGACAGTGATATAGTCACTGTGGGTAACCTAATTCTTTAAAATTCTTACTCAGCACATGTGTGACCTTTAGTTAAAAATGTTTATATACAGTGCATATACTTGGGGGGGGGCTTTACATTTGTGTTTCTTTATGTAACCTTTAAAATCAAACCATAATAAACACACAAATAATTAGAGCTGGAATGGACCCTAGGTCTATTCTTTATCAGAGCACCTCTCTGTGTATGAGTAAAACACATTCTTGGTATGAAATAAACTGCTGGGCAGGGCAGAATTTGAGATATAACTAGGAAGAGAAGCTTGGTGTCTTAATTTCTAGGGCATTGCTCTCATTGAAAATCTAGAAAGTACATTAAGAAGGCTTTGAATTTATTTTTAATAACCATAACCTTTTAAATGAGTAAGAAATCTCCTATAGAATATATTGTTAACATCTAGAATTTCTTAAACTTCAAAAGCACTATCAGAACTCATTGTCCAAATGTAGCCACTTGAGTACAAGTTGGTAGTGTTATTCGTTCCGATATAAATTTACAGCAATTTGCAGGAAAAATAGACCAGAACACTGAAGTGGATGATTGAGATGTTAAGAGGGAGAATGTTGTTGCAGGTGATATCAGCTCAGAGCTGTATGGCATAATGTGGTGAAGGAGAAAAGGAGAAATAAAGAAAAAGTATACAAAGTATATTTAATAGTTAAGAAAAACTTGGATATATTTGAATAGTTCAAGGATAGTCAATAGGTTTCATTGTTCATAACCCACTTTATACTTACTATGTTAATATTGTGATTTAGATCTAAACCCATTAAAACCTAAATTCAGACATTTGTGAGATAAAGAGATAAAATTTAATATTCTCTTTTATAGAGCATCCAACAACAATTTTCCAAAATACATTGAACCAATAAATGCACATTCTGTAAAATTAAGGAAGAAAATCTCCCCAACCATCCATTAACCAGACAGTGAAGAGAACACAATGGTTAGATCCTGTAATATGGATAGGTTCAGTACAGGTTCCAGTGTGAGCCAAGTACAGACAGAAAACAACAATGAATGCTGATTTTTATTATAGTAAAATTTACATACAGCAAACTGTCAAATCTTAAGTGTGCTGTCTGACAAATGCATATCAAATGTTAGAGGATTTCTAACACCCAGAATGCTCTCTTTTTCTTCTTCCCAGTCAACCCCTTCACCCCAGAAGCAGCCACTGAAATGATTTCTATCAAGGCAGGCTAGTTTTGCTTACTCTAGTATGCATATAAATGCATTATTTATTCTTTTGAAAAGAGTATTATTTACTGTAGCTTCTTGATTCAGAATAATATTTTGTACGTGTATGCTATTGATTATATCAGTAGTCTGTTTGTGGAGTAGTGTTCCATCCTATGAATATATCAAGAATTTTTCACTCATTCTCATATTTATACATGCAGGTATTCTTTCCTGTTTTATACTATTATGTATAAAACTGGTGTGAATGATCTTATACAAGGATAGTATGAACCTATGTGTTAAAGTCTATTGGATAATACCTAGAAATAGAGTACCTGGAAAAATCATAAATTATAATTGTTAGTTAACACGCAAATCCCATGTATCACATAAAACAGAAAATGAGAAAATATGCCTGAGTTTCTAAAATTTTAAGTCAATATGATTATTTATATCACTTTAGTGTAATGTCTGCGCTCATATTGTTTCTTGCATCATATAGTAAACACACATGTTTAAATATTGATAAATAATTAAATGACACTAGTCACCAATTTAAAGCCACTTGTCACAGAACTTTTAAAATAGTCTAAATAACAAAAATCTTGGGTGGCTTGCTCATTATATTCTGTCAATGATAACATGGTATAAAATATGCTCAAATATTATTTCAAGCTAAATTTAATATCAAAATCCATGTAGCTCAGGATTCTGACACTCTTAACAAGGAACAACTTAAAGACACTTACCAATATCCAACAAAAATCTACCACCACCCCATGATCTATTAGGCATTTATCTTATATAAACATAAATACCTCTATTTAATTGCCCTATTAATGGCCTTTTGATAGCTCACTCTGAAAGTCCTTCAGCATGTATTTTGTGCTGGAAACTGGGCTGCCTTATTGAGCCTTCTTGTGGCCCTAAGCATTTCTGCCTCTACCTTGCCCATCTCTTTCCCTCCTTGAAATATCTTCCTGTCTCCCTTTACCTACGTTTTCACCAGTCCCCATTCAAAACTGCTCTGATTGCATCCTTCGGTGAGGCTGAATTTAGCTGCTTGAATAAGCTTCTTTAGAATCACACTGGCTCTAATAAAATAATGTTGCATACATTGGCAGTTATTTATAATGCTTTCACAATTTTTTTTTATTGTTGTTTTGTTGGTTTGGCTATGCTAATCTATTGTAAGCCTGTGAATATACACTCTTGTCACTACTAAATATAGTGCTAAGTGTATCATATTCTCAAATCACAGCTGAATGATGAATATCCTTTACCATTAAAGTAATAGGTGAATTAGCCTCCAGGTAAAGTTATGGTTCTCTCTAATTAAATTATTTCATGTTTCAAAAGTTCTCTCATTTATATCACTCTAGAATAAACTAGAAAAATCAAAATCCCTTTCTCTGCTGTCTCTATTTCTATAGTTTTTCATGTAGCCTGTTAGTCTTTACCTCTATGTACAACATTCTGATCTTTAAAAAGAAATTATCCTTTACTAGTCAAAACTCATTCTCATACCCTGATTTTCAGTGTGATTGACAATTCCTTCCTATTCTGGATCTTTTTTCTATTAGTATGACTCTCTTTTAGACTGATGATCAAAACCAATTTTTGGTAGAAATTACACCAGGTTAGAGGTCAGGAAAGTAGGGACTCATTTTTTATTTTGACACCAGCATCATTTCTTGGGGCTTTATGTTCTTCATTTGTATATACTGAAATATGAGCACTTAATCTCAATTTTTCCCAATATTATCATTTTCTGACTAAAATAGATGAATAGTATCTAAAGACAATTGCAGCAAATGAAATGATCAATAGAAAATTAAATTAGTATTTTCTTCTTGTTGATGATAGACTTACTGTAAAAGGTGATACATATTTCAGTAATAAAACCAGACCTAATTTTACTTTGATTGAGTAACTTATAGCATACAGTATTTAAAAGAAAAATGATACATTAAAAATTGTAAGTTGCTTTAAGAATAAGCTATGTTAATAATAATAGTTATTACTAGTATTTGTAAAGTAATAATCCTTTAGATCTAAACTATGTAACAGTGGGCCTACTGTTAAGATAAAGGTGTGCTTGAGAAGCCCCCACTAAAAGTACAGCTCTGTTTGTCTTGGCATTTTTCATGAGATACCATGATCAGAGAGTGTGGGATAATTGACCCTTTATCAAGGTAATAAATTATTTATATTGCTACATTTATTTGTTCATGTGTCCTTTGGAATAATATCCAGCTACACTTGTGTTAAAAAAGAGTTTCAGAAGTTCAACCATAGTATTTACTTAATGGTGTTAGGCGCATTCACCCAATTGTCTACCTGGGGATGTAAAAATTATAAGCAATCATAAGCATGATTGTTTATTTTCTCTTTCCATTGCCTGTGTCAACAACCAAATTAATTGTTCAGATAAATCAATACAGTGGAAAAGAAAACTGTCTACAGGTTGTTTGATATAACTCAAACAAAACTCACAATTCATTGACAAAAATTGCCCTTTTTTGCTAGCAATCATTCTATCTTGTTTACATAATCAGACAGTTATTTGTTCTTGTCCCATTATCAGTGGTAAATCTTGTGACTGGGCATATCACTCTTGTGAGCACATTGTAGCGATGAATTATGCAGAAGGAAAATAAACCTGAAAACTTATGACCTGCTTTTTCTGGGTGCATTTTTAAATCTGGGTATTCACTATGAATCTATTTGTTCCAGTTTCTTAAATAACTCTTAGTTTGCTGCATGCAGGCATTAAGAAGAGCAGGGTCAGGGGACAAAAATGAGAATCTTTCAACCAATTACCAAACCCTGGGCATTGAAATGCTTGCACTGAGATGTACCCTCAACTAAAGGAAAAAAAAGAAAAAGAAAAAGAAAAGGAAGAGAAAAAATCAACAAGAAATTATGTATCTCATTAAAATGAATCTGGGTTGATTTATTGCAATAGTAATCAGGAGTCGCATGACCTTATAAGCTTTCCTATTCCATTTAAAATAAATCTGGGCAGTTAAAAATAGATGAGCTTTAGGACAGATAATAAAAGGAACACTTTGAAAAAGTGCATGGTTATAAGTGAAAGGTCTGCCACGGCCTCACTGATAATCTCTGTTTAAGGATCAGGCCTGGTGGGCTAGCTTGTTCAGAGGTCCTTTGGTCATGGCGAAGAGTGGTATTGTTCATATCCATTTATTATACTGCTATAAATGTTGAGGAAGCAGAGAGGTCCAATATCGGCAGCCTTTGGCTCCTTCCCAGCAGTCACTTGTAATTGGAACTGAGTCCATCTACGAGGTACGTAAGGCGACACAGCTAGATTTAGATCATAAATATAGATGTCATCCATAATCATGAATACAGAAAATTTCAAGTCACACAGGCTATGCATTTCCAGAAATGCATATGTCATCCACTTACAATGGGAAGAAAAATAGTTACTCTACAGCCTCCTACACACACACACACACACACACACACACACACACACAAACAATAAATGGTTTATTTGCCTCTTTTTTTAAAACAAAGGTCAGAGGGAGGGAGCTTGTCTATAGAAGACAGGACTAAAACTGGTCTGTGCTAATTAACAAAAAGTAATGTTATGAGGTGTGGTAGATTGTGCTGTAGTTAACAAACATGTGTTGTCACTCCTCACAGATTATTGTCTTTCCCTGTCACATCAATGTTAAAAGTGACATGTAACTTGGATTAATGTCTGAAGAATCTATAGTGATTTGCTTTTGCATCCCCATTATTGTTTATATTGTTTATCTGTATCATCTGTTTATCCCTCCATTGTCATTCTCTCCCCCTCTCTCTCTCTGTCCCTCTCTCCCTTGAATAATCCTACGAGAAGATTTTCAATATAATATTTTTTCAAAGAACTAACTGGTAATTGCATTGAGTCCATGCATTCTATGCATTGTTTTCTACATAAATTTTTTGAAACATATTATACTGTTTTATTATTACCTCTTTCACATAATCTTTAATTTATTTTCTCTGTTATTTTTCTATTTTTTAGAAGCTAGAGAACTAATTAGTTTTAATCCTTTTTTATAGGAGACCATTATGTGTGGCTTGGACCCAGACAGGACCCACACCCACAGATAGGTTCTCCTGTGGGGAATCAGGCCTGCATTGTACCTAGACCGCTTTGAGGTTTGCTTTTGCTAAAACTCCCTCACCCTGAGTTGAGGCTGCAAATATTTACTGCAAAGTAACTTCCTAAAATCCATGCTCAACCTTCCAAGGATGAGTGTAACCAGTTCAACCACTTTTCCCTTTTCATTTGCAAATATCCTTCTTCTGTGATGTGATTACCAGCATCAGCTCCTTTGTTTTCTGTGAAAGGTAACCACCTAAAGCAACCTGTGCATAGTGAATGAAGACCATCCTGTAATGTGCCCAGAAAAAGAAATAAAGGCCTGTCATGGTGGAGACTGCAGCTTATTTCTCCACTTGAGAGAGAAACCGAGGTCCCTTTTCCTCTATAGGACTCAGTAGTTCGTGTGAATTTCTCATGCCTCATCCACAATGTGGTATTCCCCATGAGCCAGGGTACCCATCACTTTTTCCCAAAGGGTACATACATATATATACTTCTAAAACACACACACACACACACACACACATATACATATACATATACATATACATATACATATACATATACATATACATATACATATACATATATATTTTAAGGATTCTATAAATGTCCATCTAGGGCTGCACTGGCTGTAGTACACAAATTTTGAATACTGGCATTTTCATTATAATTCAACTTAAAATATTTTCTAATTTATATTTCCACTTCTTTAATTCATGAGCTACTAAATATATTTCTTAACTTAAAAATATATATGTATTTTCTAACTATTTATCTACCTATGTACCTATTTATCATCTGTTGTCTATCAAATTTGTGCAGTAGTTAGAAAAAACATTCTCTATGATATAAATTCCTTGAAATTTGTTAAGAGTTATTTTATGATAAAGTTTCTGGACAATTTTGGTAAATGTGCTTTTTGTGTTTGGAAAAAATGTCTACTTGGGGTTATTTTCTATATATGTCCATTAGATAAATTATATTTCTGTACCAATTATTAACTGGCTATATCAATTACTGAGATATATTTCACAATAAATGTAAAAATTTTAACTTAATAAATTTTGGTCTATAACCTGTGGTTATATTTTAAGGACATGCATATTAATGTTTATATCTTCTTCATCATCTGAAACTCTTCTTTTTCAGCTTTTATTTTTATCAGCATTTATTTTATGAAGAATTTACCACAAGGCCATAAGTGTTTGTTTCTTCAGTTTCTTCTGGGATATCCTTTTCTTCTGTGCAACCTCTGTTTTACAAACAATCTACTCTTTTTCGGTAAGGATCATCTCAGTGTGGCGGGCAGAGCTCATAGATGGATTAATCCATCCACAAACCCTGTTATGATCTTAGGAGCTTTGTTTACCTGGATGTGCTTACTGACCAGAGATCTCCATCTAAATCCTTAAATTCAGCATTTCTCTGTGCATTTTTGAGCATGTGCAGCAAAAATCCAGAAACCTCTTGGGCCGCTGACCCTGTGTCCCACTGCACTGTTTGGTTTGGTCACACCTACCCACTCCACTGTTCTAACAACGGAATGGCACACAGTGCTTCTCTTAAGAGACATCCTTTAGATGCTTAGGGGCTTTTTGGATATGCATACCCTTGATGGCCTGGGCAGTTTCATGACTGTTCTTAAAGTGAACACAAAGATTTGAACCTCTTGATTTGCATGACTTTGTGGGGTTTTCTAGGTCAAGTGAATCATTTCAGAGTTTACTTCAGGCTGCTAATGGGAAGAGAATATCATCTGAAACTCTTATTATTATAAAGCAATTATCTCAATTGCCAGTGTGTTTTATCCCATAAAATCTGTGTTGTCTGATGTGTAGTATTTGAATCTCAACCTTTCTGTACCTTATACTTTATACATATCTCCTGTGGATAGCATTTGCTGTTTTATGCTGGCGTGAACATGCTGGTCTTTTACCTGGATTATCTTTTATAGTTAATACAGTGTGGATTTATATCTATTATCCTCTCTTGTGATTTTTTCCTATTCTATCTATAGTTATGCCCTCTCTTTCTTTCTCTTATCTTATGGCTAAGTAAAACAAAAGTAAAAAGTTAATAAAGTCTCTATTTTCTTCTTGGAGTATCATTAATTCTGCTTGTACCCATGAGATGCGTGTCTCATGGCATTATGTCTGGCATTTTGATTCTATTTAAAAATGGCCTGACTGACACCTTTAACAGGAACCTGAGCAACTAAACAAACAAGCAAACAAAATATAGCCAAAGACATTGAAATAGAAAAGGGGATGATAGTATCCCGAGGGGAGAGGGGAGGGAATTTCAGGGAAAAAGGGAGGGGATTATAGGAACAAGTATAAAGGACACATGGACAGAAA